>JAODAL010066109.1:0-17913 GCA_025379985.1 Phyllomedusa bahiana | reverse complement strand
TAGCTGCCCCAAGCAAGTCACGACAGGTGTAGCGACCTGGTAGTAATCCGCCGCAGCAAGTCCATCCCACTTTGCGGCGGGCTCTGATGAAAACCGGACCTACTTAGACTCCGCTCCCTGGCGTGGCTTACGCCATCGCTTGTGGTGGTCCAGAGGATCCACTACCACCTCCGTTACAGTAAGCTCTTAAGAGCAATAGTTACACACCTCTTACTTAAATTGTTAGTCTGTTACTATATGTTGTCTTATTTAATCTGTTTATATACCCTCTGTATTGCAAAGTCTTGAAGATTATGTTAGCATTATATAAATGAAGATAATCATTATTAGAACTATAGGCACATGTAGAAGAGGCTATAGCTTCCAAAACATCTGTTGTGTTCTTATTGATAGCTCTATAAGACTAGTTACATTTTTAACCGACAGTCTACAGTATGTACATGTCAAGTAACATACTGTAACATTTATAAATCATTAGTAGGAGATACTTTTATTCTATTGGTTGACATGATACTAGACACTGAATTTAGTGCCTTAGGCGTTTGACATAGCCTGTGTCAGACCTGTATTTTTCAGTACAACTGTCTACAAATACAATTTGTCAAAATGTAATTTGTTTGGATTATCTACAATTAGGGCATGTCCCCACAGCAAGGGTTTTCGGCCGGTTTTTCAGCCGGTTTGCGGTTTTTCAGACCGCCTGAAAAACCTGCCGAAAATGAGCACAATGGTGCTCTATGCAAAACCTGTGCAGCAGTCCCCACTGCACAGGTTTTGCCGTCGGACGGTTTTGCCGCCGGCGGTAAAACATTATAGAAGCACAATCTTCCGTCCGGTTTCCCGACGGAAGATGTGCTTCTCAATGGGAGGGGGGAGGGCTGTTCTCCGCTCATCGCGGAGAACAGCCCTCCCCCCCGCGGCCGTGGGGATGGGCGCAAAACAGGACAAATACCGGCCGGCAAACCGGCCGGTATTTGTCCTGTGCAGTGGGAACGCGCCCTTAATCATTGAAGACCATTGTTTCCTTTTACATGACTGCATTTATTTCAATTTATGATGAAGCATTTTTTAATTTGTTGAAATGCTATACGAATAAATAGCCTTTATAAATGAAGTACATAAACAATGCAGTACTTTGCAAACTAATTACTTTTTTTCTGTTTTTGCAGCATAGCATTACATGTGTGCAACCAAGCTAAATCAGTTCTTACAACAGTTCAAACCAATTGAATGGTCATCTAAAGATTATCCCAAAGGGTATGCGCTCCATATCTTTTATGTTTATAAGTAGTCTATTATCCGTGTAAATAACATTGCAAGCATATAATTTTCCAAGAACATTGCATCAGCAGAATCAATCTAAGGCTTTTTTTGTAGTGTTGTAACTTTCATATACAAAAGAATATCAAAAGAAATCAAACTCCTCTTCTAATAACATTTTTATGAGCTGTCGCTGAGATATTGAAAAACTTATGATGGCAATATTTTTTAATAAAGTTCTGCATGAACATTGTATTTACAAAGTGTAAGGTAGCGTTTATGATTCAGAAAAATATCTTATTCTTACCGGTCTATAAAGGTTTATACATATAAGTTTCTTAATTGTTTAAGCTATACTTTTCAGAAATTTGCTGAAATTTAAATTTGATTAATGAGGGGGATTTTGTATAGCTTTCATAAAACCCTATTTAACTGAGTAGCATTAAACATGGTCAGGCAAACTGTAATTATTCTGCTTTGTTATGGTGGTTGTAAAAGCTGTTTTCTCACTACAATGACATGTAGGTAAAGGTAAATAAAGACCATTACCTGATACATTGTTGTTTTGATTTTGCTTTGTCAGGAGGTAAAGTATTTATCTCCTCTTAGAGTTCTGTGGTTAATGACCACCTCTCTCTGCTCTCTCTTGCCTCTCATTGCTTCAAACTGTCATCAGTCAGTTCCCACCATGTTGAGTCACTCCCTGCAAAATCTTATCTCTAGCAATGGACTTTGTTTACCTATCTAATTGAAAAGCATTCACTCTTTGGAGTGCTGTAGCCTTCTTTATTACAATTTATAAATCTCATGCACTCATGTCACTGTAACAGGAACAGCTAGGAATAGTAGAGCTGATATGCCAGTCACTACTATAGATCCACCCACCCACAGCCTAAGCAGACTTAGCAAGTTTATTGCCAGATGGACAAAAACACATAGAAAAATGCAACAAATTTCATGAAACTATCTGGGGAGAGGTTGCTCCTTGGAACCAGGAGGATTAGGACCATGAATACTGCCAGAGGAACTTCAGACTTGGACCAGTAATAATGCCAGAGGAACTGCAGACTTGGACTAGGAATAATTAGTGATAAGCGATTACATCGACTATCGTCATCGGGTCGATAGTCGATATCGGCAATTATCAAGACATTTCGATAGCGATAATAGATTATCGCCGATGACCATTAAAGTTATGGAGAGGAACAACATCTTCATTATTACCCCCCAAACAGGGCTGGAGAAGCTGGAATTAACACCCAAAAACAGTCAAATGGATACGTGCTACATCTAGGCAACACACTTAGGTTATAAAGTCCAGAAAAAAGTCACAGACCATTCACATCCCTGTTTTTGTACCACAGCCTGACCCTTAAACCTGCATGACCCACAAATTAAAAAGTGCCTGAAGGCAGTATGATTTGAACCATCATTTTACTTAAACTGACATTGAAGATTCCTGTCCTGGAATGCAGCATGAGCCCCAAACCTGCATGACCCCCAGATTTAAAAAGTGCCGGAAAAGGAGTCTTTGAACCCCCATTTTGTTGAACTGGACATTGACTATATCTGTCCTGGGCCACAGCTTGACCCAAACCTGCATGACCCCCAGATTTAAAAAGTGCCAGAAAAAGGATCTTTGAACCCCCAAATTTTAGTTTCATGGACATTGACTATATCTGCCCCTGTACCGCAGTATTACCAATAAACCTGTCTGCCCCCCAGATTAAAAAGTGCTGGAAAAAGGAGTCTTTGAACCACCATTTTTAGTTGAACTGGACATTGACTCTATCTGTCCTGGGCCACAGCATGAGCCCCAAACCTGCTGACCCCCCAGATTTAAAAAGTCCCGGAAAAAAGGAGTCTTTGAACCACCTTTTTATTTGAACGGGCCCATTGACTATATCTGTCCTAGGCCACGGGCATGAACACCAAACCTGCATGACCCCCAGATTTAAAAAGTGCCGGAAATAGGAGTCTTTTAACCATCATTTTTAGTTGAACTGGACATTAACTTTATCTGTCCTGTACCGCAGTATGCCCAAATTAAACCTGTCTGACCCCCAGATTAAAAAGTGCCGGAAAAAGGAGTCTTTGGGAAACCACCATTTTAGTTGAACTGGACATTGACTATCCTGTCCTGGGTAACGTACATCTGTTCAAGTCTTCCTGTACCTCCCTTGTACAATTCAGAGGATTTTGTATCAGCTATTTTGTACATGCAAGTTTTTTTGTAGTTTAATTCTAAAAAAAACACATTTTTAAAATAGTATGGAATCCCACCACGTCCTTGTTTCTTTTTTTTTTAATTGTATTAAATGGGTTGTCTCACTCAGGGAAATTTCTAGCTATGGTAAAAAATCTTGCAAAAAAAAGTCATTTTTTCAATATGTGTCCCCTTAACAGTGTCCCTACCTATTCTGTTTCAGACAACACCATCACCCTTTAGCCACTCTTGACAATTGTGAAGAACAAAATGTCTGTTAGAAAACACTTTTTTACAATAGGACCTGTAGTCTAGCTGCATTTCACAGCAAAATGCCCCCAAAAATTCAAAACATGACCCTTGAGCCACTTTTGACAATTGTGAAGAACAAATGTCTGTAGAAATCACATTTTTTAGAATAGGACCTGTAGTATTGCTGCATTTCAAAGCAACATGACCCAAAAATTATAAAAATGACTTCTCAGCCATGTTAAAAATTGTGAGGGAGAAATGCCACTTAGAAGCCACATTTCTGTTCCAAAGGACCATGATTATAGCTGTATCTCATAGCACCATGACCCCAAAACCAATGACAATGCGAAAAAAATTCTAAAGATGAAGTGAGTAAATGGAATACGGTTTTGTCATGAAACCTTGCTGTTTTTTTCAGTCTCCTCACAGCAAAACCAGCAAAATGAACTTTTGGGAGCTGAGAATAAAAATTGCAGTAAGAAATGATCATTTTAAAAAAAAGTTTTCAAGAGGACCGTTTCTGTTTGAAGAGGACTGTGAAGTAGACCGACAACTAATCGGTGACCTCGGCAATTGGGGCCACAACATCATCAGAGATCCATGCCTGATTCATCTTGATGAAAGTCAAGATCCACATTATCTGTGTAAAGCCGGATGCGTTTGTCTGTATTGACTCCTCCAGCTGTGCTGAAGGTCCGCTCAGATATGACACTGGATACTGGGCAGGACAACACCTCTATTGCGTGGCGAGCGAGCTCAGGCCATTCATCCATTTTGGATACCCAGAAGTCAATTGGGTCCGGAACACATCCAAAAACATCGGTGTTGAGAGGCAGATAGTCGTGCACCATGATCTTAAGCTGGTCTCTGTGTGTTGGATTGTGCCCTGCATTACTTGCGTTGGTGAGGTGGTAAATAAAGATTGCCAGAAGTCACCCATTAGGCTTCAGCCACATTGCCTGCTGCTGCTGCTGCCGCTACGGCTACTTGGCACTCTACTGCTGTCAAGTCGCTTACGTTGTTCCATCGTGACATTTGAAGAACGTGAAGCAGACGCAACAGATGTCTCCAGTTGATCAATCAGCAAGGTCTCCATTTCCTGCATTTCACTCTCTTTTTGGGTGGGTGGAAGGAAAGTGCTGAGTTTTGTTTTATACCGGGGATCCAGGAGGGTGGCCACCCAGTAACTGTTGTTCATTTTGATAGCCTTAATGCGAGGATCATGTTGAGGAAACAGAGCATCCAAGCACTCATGTGAGAGATGGAGCCTTGATTTCCCAAGCCTCTGGGTCAAGGGGCACTAGCAAACTGATCTTCCTCATCTTCCTCCTCCGCCTCAAGTTCGCGCCAGCCTCTTTCCAAGGCAGGGACGTCGGTAACGTCGGTGTCTAAGAATACCTCCTCCTCCTCTTCCGCTTCCTCCGGCACAGCTTCAACACAGCCCTGAGTTGCCTCAGATGATGCACCCTGAGAGCTGATGCGCTGCCTTGCACTAGCCCTGGACCCCGAACCACTGTCAAATGAAGACCGATAAAATTGTGAAACTATCGGGCCTTGTGGATTCGACGGAGAGAAAGGCTCCGTTTCTGCGTCTGTGTCCGTCTCCTCCTCCGTCGCTGGTGGGACCTGTTGTTTCAGAGTGTCCAATGATCGTTCCAGAACTAAGATCACCACAATACTCATGCTGACAAGGGCATTGTCGGCACTGACCATTTTGGTGGCTTCTTCAAAACTGGCAAGGATGGTGCAGAGCTCGTTCACCTGCCTCCACTCTCGGTGGCTCAAAACCCCGAGGTCCGCACCGCTGCTTGTCAGGCCATGTGTCACATCGTACTGCGTAATGGCATTGCGCTGCTGCCACAATCGCTGGAGCATGTGGAGGGTGGAATTCCAGCGTGTTGCCACAACAACAATGAGACCTTTGATGGGGAGGCCAAGCTGATGCTGCAAGGCAGCCAGGCGGGACGAAGCAGGGTACGAACGGCGGAAGTGCGGACTCAGACCTCGAGCGTTCCTCCGCAGGCAGTCCAGACCCGGGTAGAGCTTTAGAAATTTCTGGAAGACGAGATTCATGACATGTGCCAGGCAAGGGATGTGCTCCAGCCTACCGATCTTAAGGGCGGCCAGCAGATTTCGACCGTTATCGCACACCACCTTGCCTGGCACAAGGTTCTTGTCACCCAGCCAGCGCTCGGTCTCGTTGCGGAGAGCCGTCCACAGCTCCTGACCTGTGTGTGGACGGTCTCCAAGACAGATTAATTTCAACACGGCCTGGTTTCTCTGGGCACGTGATGCCACCAGAGGACCTTGGGGTAAAGAGCCCTGCACCATCCCTGCGGTTTTGAAGAGCGTGCGCCGAGCCTGAGAGCCACCGTCACCACCAGAGACATCCACCCAGCTCACCCAGTGAGCTGTCACAGAGATATAGCGGCCTTGGCCGTGCTTACTAGCCCATGTGTCGGTGGTGAGATGGACTTTTCCGGACACAGATGCAGACAACGCGCTTGAAATTTTAGATGACACGTGGCTGGCCAGGGCAGGGACGGCTTTTCTGGCAAAGAAATGCCTGCTCGACATCTGGTATTGGGGGCAGGCAAGGGCCATGACGTGGCGGAACCCATCTGTGTCCACCAGACGGAAAGGCAACATTTCCAAGGCCAAAAGCCTGGCAATGCCGACATTCAGGCTTTTGGCTTTGGGATGGTTTGGGTTAAAGTGTTTCTTCTGCTCCCAAACCTGGAAGACAGAAGGCTGGCTGCTAGACTGGCCGCTGTATGGCGTGCAGGTCGTCAAACTGGCGTAAGGAGAAGGGGTAGGATGGGTCTCTTGTGGTGCTGGTGGTACTCGGGCGACGGTAGAGGCTGATCCCTGATCATGACTCTGAGAGACATGATCAGCTGAGGAACGCTTGGTGGTGGCAGAGGAGGAGGAGGCGGAGACAGAGGGTGTGACAGTGGTTTGAAGCCCGGCATCGGTGTGGCCTTTTTTGGTCAAGTGTTGCCTCCATTTCAACTCATGCATTCGCTGCATGTGACTAGACATGTTGGTGGTGGTTAAACACCTAAGATTCTTGCCTCTACTGATGCGTTTACGGCAAAGGCGGCATATGACATCGCTGGGTGAAGGCCCAGGCTTGAGAAGGCCCAGGCTTGAGAGGTCCTGGACCTTTTTGACGGCGATAAGCAAGGAGCGGGGTTTCCGCTGACCGTGGCTGGCGGAATCATATCAGCGGACTTCTGTGACCGCCCTCTCCCTTTTTTAGGCGGGATCCATACTGACACTACCCATTGTCTTCCTCCTCGTCCAGTGATGAAGCGCTCGCAAGCAAATTCTGCTGAAAAGACCACGTTGGATCCGCAATGTCATCATCATCATCATCAACACAGGTGACTTCCTCGTCCTGACATTCTGCATCCAGGAGCTGCGGGCTACAAGCAAGAGGCACTGGATGGCATTGCCGACCGCCCGGGATTTTTGCAGATTAACCGGCTTCCTTCTCCTCCTCTGATGTCATCAGTAACTGGGCGTCAGAGCAGACAAAATCAACCTCTTTGGCCTCTTGATCTTTGGAAATGCCTTCTGACCCCAACCGCATTTTGTCATCAGAGAGGTCTTCAAAAAATGGATTATCCACAGTGGTCGGTACACGAGTTGACATTTGGGCTGCCTTCGCTTCATGTTGGATGGATGCTGATGATGCTGATGACGACATTTGTGGTCGTGACTGGGAGGACGAGGAGGTAAGACTGCTGGATGCAGGTTGCATTAACCACTGAAGAACAGATTGGCGACGCTGTTCGTTACTGAGATTTACAGGACCCTGACCCATCGATGACAGGCCTGACGGTCCTGCAACCGACGATCCACTGGCTTGCGTGTTGTCGCGAGCACTGGAAGGATCACCTTCTCTCGTACTTCTACCTCCATGTCCTACCCACCTCTTTGCTCGCTTACCACCTGCATTTCTCTCCATGTTCAGAAAGATAAAAATTTGAGAAGGTATGTAAGAGTTTTGGAAAGTCTCTTATTACAAGACAGCAAATCACAGCTATTCTTAAATAATTTCCTACAGCCAACTAGGATTAGAAACTGAAATGTTTCTTGCGAATAGCTGTGAAATGCGGTCTGGTGGAAGAACCGTAAGACAAAATCAACAGTGTTCTTCCTTCAGTACCAGGGATTTACAACTGCCCAGGAGGACTAGGAATTGATAGTTTTCAAAAAAATATCATACAAGTGCGCTATCTGCGCCAAACTGAGATTCAACGAGCCCAATAAAAGTATTCAAAAGTTACACGGATGAGAAATTGATTTTTTTGCAGCAATGACAAACGAGGACAGTTGCTAGAAAATTTTTCGATCAGAATTGGCGTACACCGTGGCTATTTGAAAAAACTAGGGCCGCACCACGTGCAATACAGCTATTTAAAAACTATTCGGATAATAAAAGGTATTTTTTGCACCTATCAATACACCTGCGGTGACTACAAAATTGCTGCATTCAAATTTAAGTGCAAGGTGGCTCTATGAACAAAGCTGGCCTGCGCCAAAGTGAAAAAAACACCTATCTGAAATGTATACGGATAATAAAAGGTATTTTTTGCACCTATCAATACACCTGCGGTGACGACAAAATTGCTGTATTCAAATTTAAGTGCAAGGTGGCTCTATGAACAAAGCTGGCCTGCGCCAAAGTGAAAAAAACACCTATCTGAAATGTATACGGATAATAAAAGGTATTTTTTTCACCTATCAATACACCTGCGGTGACTACAAAATTGCTGTATTCAAATTTAAGTGCAAGGTGGCTCTATGAACAAAGCTGGCCTGCGCCAAAGTGAAAAAAAACACCTATCTGAAATGTATACGGATAATAAAAGTTATTTTTTGCACCTATCAATACACCTGTGGTGACGACAAAATTGCTGTATTCAAATTTAAGTGCAAGGTGGCTCTATGAACAAAGCTGGCCTGCGCCAAAGTGAAAAAAACACCTATCTGAAATGTATACGGATAATAAAAGTTATTTTTTGCACCTATCAATACACCTGCGGTGACGACAAAATTGCTGTATTCAAATTTAAGTGCAAGGTGGCTCTATGAACAAAGCTGGCCTGCGCCAAAGTGAAAAAAAAACACCTATCTGAAATTTATACGGATAATAAAAGGTATTTTTTGCACCTATCAATACACCTGCGGTGACGACAAAATTGCTGTATTCAAATTTAAGTGCAAGGTGGATCTATGAACAAAGCTGGCCTGCGCCAAAGTGAAAAAAACACCTATCTGAAATGTATACGGATAATAAAAGGTATTTTTTGCACCTATCAATACACCTGTGGTGACTACAAAATTGCTGTATTCAAATTTAAGTGCAAGGTGGATCTATGAACAAAGCTGGCCTGCGCCAAAGTGAAAAAAAACACCTATCTGAAATGTATACGGATAATAAAAGGTATTTTTTGCACCTATCAATACACCTGCGGTGACTACAAAATTGCTGTATTCAAATTTAAGTGCAAGGTGGATCTATGAACAAAGCTGGCCTGCACCACAGTGAAAAAAAACACCTATCTGAAATGTATACAGATAATAAAAGTTGAGTTTTGCACCTATCAAATACACCTGCACTTACTAGAAAAGATCTGTATCCTAATATAAGTACAGGCTGCACAACATACATGTAATATTTCACCATAAAACTGGCCAAAAGTGTTAATAAAAACCCATTGCAATGCAGGGTCTAAACACAGTCTGGGCTGCACAATATCCACTCTTCTTTAAAGAGCCTGTCTGTCTGTCTGTGTTCGCCCGCAGCCCCTGCCCCCCCCCCCACCGTTCCCCACGGTTGTACAGCGCTAGATGCTCCTTTAAAATTCTCAGCCTAAGTAACTTAAATCTGCAAATCTCTAATCTACCTAAGTTCTAATGTTCACAGCTAATAGCATAGTTGTCTGTGTGAACAAATAGAGCAGTTTCACTGAGCTGTTTTGAGAGAGACCGAGCACACGTCCTGCTCTTATGATACACCGACACACACTGAGGCTGAAACAGGAAGGGCTGTTCTATGTAAAATGAGGTCATGTGATTTTCCAGCCATTCGCAACCATACACCTCCCAGTCATGACGTCGCACACCCAGCTCACCCTGCTCTATTCTCTAAGCTGATTTGCTGGCTGCCAAAATGTCAGGAAGCGCTGAAAATGGCGCGATATTAATAGATTATGCGCAGATTTTAACCTAAATTATCCGATCAACATAAAAACCGTGCCGATTTCAACTTTGTCAATAATAATCGCTCAACACTAGGAATAATGCCCAAGGAGCTGCAAACTTGGACCTGGAATAACACAGGGGAACTGTAGAGTTGGACCAGGAATACGGACCAGGAAACAGATGGTCAGAGATACAGAGCAAAACCCCAGCTTTCACTTCAGATAACTCAGGCCCTGTCTGACAGCAGAGGCTGGTTTTTATAGACAGACAGACAGGGAAATGGGTGTCAACTGCTAATGCTGAGGTCAGGTTAATCATAACCCTGCTGACTGGCACAGAAAGCACTGAACCTCCAATACAGCAGCTCTCAGGGTAAAGGCATGTAGTAAGCAAGGCATGATTCTTACACCTACATAACATAAGACCAAAGTACAATAATTACACTAAATTCTTAACAACTGATAGAGGGAGAGAGGATCCTACCTTTGAAAACTTACAATATACAGTGGAATGGAAATGAGGCAGAAGGTGAGGTGCATGTATGTTTATATGGTGGAGTAGTGGCATCATGGCTAGTGTAAGTTGTAGACAATCCTAAAGAGATATGCTTTGAGGTTACATTTAAAATGATTAAAGGAGGAGGAGAGCCTGATGTGCTGTGGTCAAGGCCCGCATTAGAATTTTCCAGGCCCCATACAGCCAAAGCGCCTAGGCAGCACCATTCCACCTTCTGAAAATATCTATGTGGGGTGAACCCCTAAAAGATTTCCAACTTTTTTCACATTTTGCCCCACTTAGAATTTTTTTGCGGTTTTCCAGTATATTCTATGGTAATATGAATATCACCATTAGAAAGTACATCTTGTCCCGCAAGTTAGCCTCTGGAAGGTTTTGCCTGATTTCTTCACTCATCTTACGTGGCCAAACGTCATAAAAAGCATGTAGACATTAAGCTTACTGGTCTAGGCAAGACCTACATTCCTTTTTGAAAATAGGAATCAAAGTTCCCTTTTGCAAGTCCCCTGGCAATATAAAAGTCATTAGAGAATCTCTAAATCTTATGAATAGGGGCTCAGAAATAACTGAGCTGAGAATTTTAAGAACTCTTAGATATAATCCATGTGGTCCTGTTCCTTGTTCTCATTTACTTTATTTAGCTTAACTTGGACTAAATCTGCATTCATCCAGCTCAATATATCAGCTCAACTGTTAACAGCATTGGCCCCACCTAATTCAGCACTGCTTTCTCCTTCCCCAGCATCCGTTACTTTGTAGTAAGCAAGGCAGGATCCTAAGGCTATGTTCACATGGCTTATTCACGGTGTAATTGCGGGACGGATTTCTCCCGCAATTACGCCGTGTGCTTCGTAGCGGGGGCGAGGGGGGCCGGCAGCTCGCCGGCCCCATAAACATTCATTATCCATACCGCCGTGATAATTGACATGTTACTTTCTCCCCGCTAGCCGTATTTTGCGAGTGGGGAGAGGAGACAGAATCCATAGTTCTCTATGAGAACTGTGGATTGCCATAATGACTGGGATGGATTTCACCCGTAATTCGCGCAGTATGGCAAGAAATACGGGCTGAAATCCATCCCAAAATAAGCCGTGTGAACATTGCCTTACAGTACCCTCCCTTTTATGAGGATGATCTGGACTCTCAACAGGAATAGCAGGCTCCAAAGTAAGAGATGTGTTGCCAGAAGCTGTCTCATTTAAACCAGAAGTTATGACACCAGGAGTGTCGCCAGGAGCAGCAGATTCAGACCAGGAGGAGTGACACCACGAGCAACAGATTCCAGAGCAGCAGGCATGTCGTCAAGCGTGTTGTTAGGAGCAGTGGATTCTGGACCAGGAGGTGTGATACAGGGCCGTCTTTCCCATTGGGCCAGGTAGGCGCTTGCCCGGGGGCCCCACAGCCTTGGGGGGCCCCTCCCGGGCAGCCGCCTACCTTGTCCAGTGGAGCGACAGCCCCTGCGGCGGGTCCGGGCAGCGCGACGCTCTGCAGGAGGCCGCCAGATCCGCCGCGTCTTTAAGCAGCGCAGGAGATGATGACATCACCTCCTGCGCCACTGTATATCCTCGGCCGGCAGCCCCGCAGGCTGCCGGCCGAGGAAATACCGGGAGCAACGTCCCGGCGTAGGCGGGCGTGATGATCTCACGCCGCTCACGCCGGAAACAAGCTCCCGGAGCGCGGACCACAGCAGGGAGCGCAGAATGGTAAGTAACAGTTTTTAAATAGTTTTTTTTTTCATCTACAGGTGACACTGGCTACAGGGGGCTACAGGGGACACTGGCTACAGGGGACACTGGCTACAGGGGCCTACAGGGGACACTGGCTACAGGGGCAACGGGCTACAGGGGCAACGGGCTACAGGGGACACTGGCTACAGGGGGCTACAGGGGACACTGGCTACAGGGGGCTACAGGGGACACTGGCTACAGGGGACACTGGCTACAGGGGGCACAGGCTACAGGGGCAACGGGCTACAGGGGCAACGGGCTACAGGGGACACGGGCTACAGGGGCAACGGGCTACAGGGGACACTGGCTACAGGGGGCTAGGGGGGACACTGGCTACAGGGGGCTATAGGGGACACTGGCTACAGGGGGCTACAGGGGACACTGGCTACAGGGGGCTATAGGGGCCACTGGCTACAGGGGGGCCACTGGCTACAGGGGGGACACTGGCTACAAGGCGGAAATGGCTACAGGGGCCACTGGCTAGAGGGGGCTACAGGGGCAACTGGCTAGTGGGGGCTACAGGGACCACTGGCTACAGGGGGGCCACTGGCTACAGGGGGGCCATGGCTTCAGGGGACCATGGCTTCAGGGGACTCTGGCTTCAGGGGGCTTCAGGGGACACTGGCTTCAGGGGACACTGGCTACAGGGGGCTACAGGAGACACTGGCTACAGTTGGCTACGGGGCCACTGGCTACAGGGGACATGGCTACAGGGGCATTTATATAAGGGTGTATATACTACAGGGGGCTATATAAAGGGGGCATACAAAAAGGGGCTGTATAAAGGGAACGTATTTAAGGGCTATGTAAAGGGGCATATACTATAGGGGGTATATACAGGGGGCTATATTCTTCTGGGAACATAAGTTATACACGGGGCTATATAAAAGGGGCCATACATCTTACAGGGGCTGTAAACCTACCTACAGGGGCAGCATATGTACCTACAACGAGCTGTATAACTATCTACTAGGGTCTACATACCTACCTACTCAATGGTGGGTAACATTACTACCTATTTATTTTAATGGGGGGTTCCATAACACATGTGGGAAAAGGATTGTAAGAAGTTTGTGGGTTACATTCTGCAGGGACGAGTTGCGCCAGAAGAAGGTGTCATGGTGGTCTGGACAGAAGAAGAGGAAAAAGAACATTCAAGGAACGACTGATCAGACAGGACGTCTCCGGTGAGTCCCTAGTGTCAGGGTTTACTTTTGCTTCTATATTCGACCAGTGCTGTAGTCTCTGTCATGTAATGGGGACCTGAGCTGGTAGATGGCTGTGCTGTAGGTCAAAAGTTTGTTAGCAGTAATGTATATATTTGTTTCTGTGAGTAGTTGTTGTTTTTCTTTTTTTTTTGGGGGGGGGGGGGGCAGGGCACAGCTCTGCCCAGGGGCCCATAGTGCTGTAAAGACGGCCCTGGTGTGATACTAGACATGTCACCAGGAGCAGCAGATTCCAGACATACAGATGTGATACTAGGTGTGTCACATACACCACGCTGGAAGACCTGCAGGTAAACACGGCCCAGGTTCTGTGCACACTGTCATTGGTGTGAATTTGCCTGCAGCTCTTGCACCTGTTTTGCAGGCAGAGTGAGGTGCCACTTTCTGATGGGACCTTCAGGTCACTTTGGACAATGATTTGTTGCAGGTTAGGAGATTGCAGAAATGAAATGAGTGGGGACACTGAGAATATATGAGTGCCTCTAGTTGTCACCTGTAACCCACAGCTGGAGATCCTATGAAGGATTGCTAGGGAATGCCAATCTTAACCCCTTACCGACATTGAACGTATGGGTACGTCCTTATGCTGGTAAGGGGCTTTGTAGTGGGATTGCGCTACATAGCCGCTGGTTGTTAGCTGCTAATTGCAGCTAACATAATGCGTTTACAGTGCGGGGAGGGGGGGGGGGTGAGGGGTGCTTAGACACCACGGAAAAGATGTCACCACAGCGTCTGAAACAATGAGAAACACCGTTCCTCACTGCAATTGGGGTGCCCGCGGCAAAATCACAGGCTCCCGATCACTTAACATGGCATTTGGAACACTTGTGAAGGATTTCATTATCGGGATGTTTTCAATTTCCCCACTTCTGGCCCCAGGCAGGAAGTGGGGAACACGCAATCTTTGGACATCCTAATGCATTGTATATACAATGCATTAGGCTGTAAAAATTATCGAGTCCTCTAATGGCGAAGCACCCCAGGGGGACTCAAATTTAAAGTAAAAAAATAAATAAATGTTTTTATGTGCAAAAAAATAAAACCGTATTAAAAGTTCAAATCACCCCACCATTTTACAAGTAAAAAAAATAAAATAATAAGTTACACATATTTGGTATCGCCGCTTCCGAAAAAGTTCAATCTATTAAAATGTAACATCATTTATCCCATATGCTGAACACCGTAGAAGAAACAAAATTCCAAACGGCAACGTTTTTTGTTCATTTGACATCCCATAAACCTTGGAATATATTTAATCAAAAAATTCACACTCATTCCAAACAGCTGGCAATAAAAAGTACACTTCAGCTCACAAAAAATGCCCCCTCACTCAAGTCCGTAGGTAGTAGTACCAAAAAGTTATTGGCAAATTTCAATAATAGAAAATGAAACCCTACATATTTTGTATTAGCGGATGCATGTCAACCTATAGAATACAGAATACAGAATACATAGGGCGACATGTATGAACGGGCTTTACGCCTGTTTTCTGGTGTATACTGCGCCTCCCGGCCCGAATCCCCCTGTCGGACGCAGGGATGCAGTGTTAGGCGCAGCGTTCGCCACTTTCAGCTGCACCCCGCATGAAGGGGCGGGCAGTGGGTGCTGTGTGGCCGCGGTGTAGGCGTTCCGGGGCGGGACGCGGCACTCAAAAACTACGAGGCATGTACGATCTCGAGTCGGCAAAGCGAGGTGCAGTGCAGCGCTTGGCAGCTCTGACAGGCAGACCTGGTTTATTTTGGTCTAAATGCTCCGACGGCGACGAAGTGAAGCAGGATCGGAACATGCGAGGAAGCAGATAGAAGATCGCGACAGAAATCTCGGTGCTCCGCTCCGTGCAGCAGGAGTATGAATCCGAAAAAATCGCCTTTATAAAGGCGGAAAACAGTGATAGAAAAGAGCTGAACCTCAAAAATAAACATAATAAAAAAACGGCGCAAAATCAAGAAATCGGATATTGGAAATTGCCGGGAAATACAGTAATTCAAATTCTGAAAGCTATCTCATTGGTCGGCATAAACCGGCCAATCAGAATAGGAGTGACAGTGAACCATTAAAACCTATGGAGAACGATTGCCCAAATCAAATCAACGGGGGACGTTCAAAATACAACAAAAATGCAGAAAAGAGCTGTTTGGGTTGAGCTGGGCGGGGGCTTGGCACTCAGCCAATCAGAATAGGAGCGACAAAGCCCCATTATAGCCTTAAGAATTTTGCCAAATTTAAAAATCCAAGGGGGGACATTCAAAATACAAAAAAAGGGAAAAAAAGAGCTGTTTGGGTTAATGGGGCGGGGCTTGGCTATCCCACCAATCAAGCGTGCTCTTTCCCTTTGGGTAGTCTATGGAGAGTCGGCGAAATGAAATCTCGGGCCGCGCCGTGCGGCATGAATATTAATTAAAAAAAATCTTTTTGTTAAGTGAAAAAACATATCACATAAAGGCTAAATTTCTGAAAAATAAATCATTAAAAAACCCCGAAAAAAGCGCTTGTCCCCGAGACCGGCGCTACTAAATTGCAATAAGAGAACGCCGGGAAAATACAGAAATTTTCAAATTGTTTAAGCTTTTCTTTTGGGTCGGCATAAACCAGCCAATCAAATAGGAGCGACAGTGGCCCATTATATCCTATGGAGGAGAATTGCCAATCAAATAAGCGACAAAGACCCATTATAACCTTGGAAAAAAATTGACCAATCATATCCAAAGGGCGGTTTTTTCAAAATACAGTAAAAAGGCAGAAACGAGTGATTGGGTTAAAGGGCAGTAACTATTTTTTTTTTTTTTTTTTAACATGTAATTATAGTTCAACAGCAATATTCTACAATTGTAATTGTTTTTATGTTTGCTCAATTGCATACATGCATTTTTAATTCCTTTATTATGGGCTGTGTCATGTTATCCCCAGATCCCCAGTCAGAACACCAGTCTACAGCTTAGTCTACTTAAGAAGCAGGACATTAGTCTCTCCTCTGTGACTGATTGCTTATGAAGTACAAATCACAAGGCATTATGGGAAAGGAGCTGGAAAGGTCACTGCGCCCCCTAATTGTAACAAAAACCTCAAATTTCTTTTGTTTTCCCGAAACTTTGAGAACAAAAAAAATAAAAGCAAGCCAATATTTCCCCTTTACATACGCCGTTTCGGGGTTTTGCCCCTCATCATGTAGAGCAGAGCGATATTGGCTTGACTGGTTGGAGGCAATGATTGGCTGAGAGAAGGGGGAACATCTCTCCTTATTGGAGAGCACCAGTTAAGGTGTGTAGTGTTTTTGAAAAAAACTACACACTTAACTGGTGCTCTTCCCATAAGGGGAACATCTCTCCTTAATGGAGAGCACCAGTTAAGGTGTGTGTGTTTTGAAAACACTACACACCTTAACTGGTGCTCTCCAAAAGGAGAGATGTTCCCCTTCTCTCTGAAGTACAAATCACAAAGAGAAAAGCTGAAGCAGCATCACACAGGGTAGCATTGAGATTGCATGTTGCTTAAGAAAGGCTCCCAGATCGGCTGCCTTCAATTTTATCTGATAACCTTTCAGACCTTCCCTTTGACAGGCATAAAAACACTGCACTACATAACAAATTTGCAGGGCATTATGCAAGAAAATCAAACAAAAAAAAAGTATTTTTTCAATTACAATTACTCTAGTGGGAGTAAAAAAATAGTATACAAAATATTTAATAAAGTTATAAAAAAGATGACAATTCTAGTAACAATACAAAATTCTTATTTTCAATGATATTTATGGCCTTACTGCTCAACCAGTCATGCCCAAGATTAGTGAAAAATAAATCAAAGGATAATGTTAGTACTTAGCATCACAGCTATGCAACTGAAATATGTTGTAGGAAATGGCATAGCATCACATAAATAACACTGTGTAAATAATGTAAAGTATTAATTTTCTTTGCCCCCATGCCGACATCTGTGCTCTGCTGATGTCTCTTCCTGCCAACATCCAGTGATTTCCCAGTCAACCACATTGGACCAAAGGCCAAAGGCCTTTTAGGGATTACTCTCCCAGTACCCTTTGTCTAGTTGTTGGTTTAGTTTCTACAACTCCTGCGCTTTTTTTTGGTTTGCCTTCCTATTGCCATTTCCTCTGTTCCTGACCCTGCTTTGTCTGCCACCTGCCCTGACCGATTTCCTGCGTTCTGACTATGTCTCTGCCTCTTTCTTCCGTACCATGCTCCTCGGATGTCACCGCAAGAACCTACCTCAGGGGTAGTGACCTGAAGAATTCCCATAGCAAAGACCAAACGGCCTTGCCTCAGGTTCTGGTGAAGAGTGACTTAGCGGATCCACCTCCTGTCTTTGATGTTCAGTGTGACAATAATTAACTGTTTTTTGTTTTGATTTTTTTTTACTGACTGCTGAATGTGAGAATTAAATGATGATAAAATATCCTTCAAAACATCCTACCAATCACCCAATGTTATTTTCAAACTTTAGTCAGTCTGTGCAACATCCTTTAAGTGCTACTCCGTATGCATTTTTTTTGGAGCTA
>JAODAL010066108.1:0-17913 GCA_025379985.1 Phyllomedusa bahiana | reverse complement strand
AGCGATGCTGATTGGGTGTTGGGTGTTTTTCTGTCTATGGTGTATACCAGATTTGAAAAACAATATTGGATGCTGTTATACCAATAATGGTAAACAATTTTTTTTTTTATATTATTATTCTATTTGTAAAAGAGGGTTGTTTATAATTTTTTTTCTCTTATGTTTTCAAAACTTTTTTTAATACTTTTAGTCTCCTTAGAGTACTTGACCACTCGGGAGGCAATTGCATGTTTACTGTTCTGCAATAATAATGTATTGTAGAACAGTGTATGATATTGGCTCTGGTATTACATTACATTATTAAAGCAGGGTGTAACAAAAGTAGTAAGATGACGGCCTCCACTAGGCCCCTGGCCACCACGAAAGCTGGTTGGCACAATCTCACCCAATCTCACTTGGGTGTGCATGTGTGGGATGTGACTGATTGGACAACAGTCCCATAGATGCCGTTTTTGAATTTCCAGTGGCATCTGAGAACTTAAAAGGCTAGAAACTAAGACATTTCTGAGCTCAGTCACAAGCAGCAGGGCCCAGATGTTACTAAAAGCTGTTACTTGGTGGACTTGGTGAGTGAGCTCATTGCCGACATTATTAGGGATGAGTGGTTATAATCTACAAAGTTGAAATCGGCATGATTTTTAGGCTGATTGAAAATTTCTGATGAAGCGATATTTTAGGTGACAATCTGCAGATAATCTATTACTATCGCACAATTTTTGGCGCTTCCTGTCATTTTGGCGGGCAGCAAATCAGCTTACAGCATAGAGCAGGGTGAGCTGGGTGTGCGACGTCATGACTGTGATGTGTATGGTTGTGTTTGGTTTTGGCTGGAAAAATCACATGACCTCGTTTTGCATAGAACAGCGTTTCCTGTTCAGTATCAGTCTTTCAGTGTCTCTCACTAGAGCAGGATGTGTGCTAGGTCTCTCTCAATACAGCTCAGCTCAGAGACACAATTCTTCTCTTTATTCATACAGAAAACTATGCTTTTAGCTGTGAACATTAGAATATAGGTAGATTAGAAAATTTCAGTTCTTAGTTACTTAGACAGAGACTTTTAAAGAAGCATCTAGCGCTTTTGAAAGGAGGGTGTATATTGTGCAGCCCAGACTCTGCTTTAAACCTGCATTGAAATGGCATTTTTTTTACCACTTTTTGGCCAGCACGCCTCACACCTGAGGTGAAATTGTACCTTTTATTTTGTGCAGCCCAGTTTTGTTCAAAGAGCCACCTTGTACTTAAATTAGGATACAGACATTTTCTAGTAACTGTTGGTGTATTTCATTGGTGCAAAAAACACCTTTTGTTATCCATATAACTTTTAAATAGCTGCATTTCACATTGGTGCAGCCCAGTATTGTTCAAAGAGCCACCTTGTACTTACATTAGGATACATACATTTTGTAGTAACTGGTGTATTTCATTGGTGCAAAAACCACCTTTTGTTACTAACTTTTAAATAGCTGTATTTCACTTTGGTGCAGCCCAGTTTTGTTTAAAGAGCCACCTTGTACTTAAATTAGGATACAGACATTTTCTAGCAACTGTTGGTGTATTGGTGCAAAAACAACCTTTAGTTATCCATATAACTTTTAAATAGCTGTATTTCACTTTAGTGCAGCCCAGTTTTGTTCAAAGAGCCACCTTGTACTTAAATTAGGATGCAGAAATTTTTAGTACTGTTGTCTGTGCATTGGAAAAAAAACGCAATTTTCACCCGTGTAACTTTAAAATAGTTTTTTTTGCGCTTGGGTGAACTTTTTGGGCACAGATAGTTCACTTGTATGATAGTTTGTTGAAAAATATCAAAATTCCTAGCCTATGGGCAGTTTAAACCCCGGGGACTAAAGGGAAAAACACTGTTGATTTGTCTTACGGTTTTTCCCCAACCGGGACCTTTCACGGTATTCGCTAAAAAAAATTTCTGTTTCTAACCCGAGTTGGCTGTGGGAAATTGAGGGATCTTAAAAAATGCTGTGATTTCCCGTCTTTCAAAAGAGACTGTAAAAAACTCTTCCATACCTTTTAATTTTTTATCTTTTGAACATGCAGCCCAATGCAGGGTGGTAAAGCGAGCAAAGAGGGGTGTAGGAAACAGAGGTGAGGTACGAGACGGGCTCCTTCCCGTGCTGGCGAAAACCGCAAACCAGCGGGTGTCGGTTGCAGGACCCTCAGGCCTGTCAGTGGGTCATGGCCCTGTGAATTCAGTAACGAACACATCCCAATCGTTCTTGCGTGGTAATGCAACCTGCATTCGCGTCTTACTCCTCGTTCCCCCCAGTCACGGGCCACAAATGTGTATCATTAGGTTGAGCATTTTTATCGAAAATTGAAATCGGCAAGGGTTTTTATGGTGATCGAAATTTTCCCGATCATGCGATAATTAAAGGGTTTAAAAACTGGCTCATTATTAAGATTTGCGCCCCTTTTTTGGCGCTTCCCGTAATTTTTGGGCCAGCAAATCAGATTCAGAATAGAGCAGGGGGAGAGTGTGTGCGAGTCATGACTGGGATGTGTAGGTTGCGATTGGTGGGGAAAACACCATGACCTCGTTTTCATAGAACAGCGTTTCCTGTTTTTTAGCCTCAGTGTCTCTCAGCGTTTTTTCTGGGATAGGGCCTGCGTTGCTTGTGGCCAAACAGTAGCGAAATTAGTCTATTTCTGCACGAGGAAACCTCAAATATTGGGCCTGTGACCTTTTCCAATTTAGTTATATTCAGATTTGAAAATTTTATGTTTTGGGTAGAAAATTTTTAAAGGGAGCATTTTAACGCTTTTAAAAATTCACGGGGGGGGGAGCGGGGCGAGGGGGGGGGGCCCGCGGGAAAACACAGACAAGCTCTATCTATAAAGAACACGGGGATAAAGTTCACCAAGACTTAGTGTAGACATTGTAGGGAAAATCTTTTTTTATTAACAGTTTGCTATTGAAATTTTCCTGGTTTATTGGGCAGCCTGAACTTATTTTTTGGATACAAAACATTTCTTTTAAACTGAAAAGGTCCCCCTTTTTTGGGGGCAAAACTCCATTTTTTTAATCAGTATACTTTTTCAAAATGTGTTTTTTTAAATTTTTTCCCCAATTACACCTGTGACGGGTTGATATATCCCCTTGCATTTAAAAATTACAACCCAAAATTTTTTTTTTTTTTAGTCAGCACAGGTTTTTTTGTTCCCAAAAAAATACCGTGTATAAAACGAAAACAAAAACATTTACGTTTTTTTTTGACTTTTGGGGCCCCGCTTTGTTCATTGACGAAAGCATCCACGAAAACCCTTAAAAAGCAATACTTTTTCCCCCACGGGTGAATTAAAAAGGTCCCAAAAAAATACCGTGTATTATACAAAAAACAAAAACATTTTACTTTATTTTTTGACTTTTGACACCCAGCATTTTTCCCTTTGACGCAGCATCCAGTTAAAATTTTAAAACAGCAATTTAATTCACCACAGGTGAATTGAAAGGTGCAAAAAATAGGGTTTATTTATACCAAAACAAAAACCATTTTACTTTTTTTTTGACTTTTCCCACCCCCACCCTTTTTCATTGACGCGCTCCACGAAAATTTCAAAAAAACAGCAATTTATATTAACCCCCCGGTGAATTAAAAGGTGCAAAAAATACCGTTTTTATACTAAAACATAACAGATATGTGTTTTTTTGGGGCTTTTGCCCATCCAGATTTGTTGATTAAAACCTTGCAGTTTTTAAAATTTGGAAATCCAGCAATTTGGGTTTTGATTAGAGGGATTTGAGAATAGCTGTGATTTACAGTCTTTTAATAAGAGACTTTCCAAAACTATTCCATACCTTCTCAAATTTTTATATTTCTGAACAGGGAAAGCAAAATGCAGTTGGTAAGCGAGCAAAGAGGGGGTTAGCACATGGGGGTAGAGGTACGAGAGAAGGTGCTCCTTCCAGTGCTGGCGACAACACGCATCCCAAAGGGGATCGTCAGTTGCAGGACCGTCAGGCCTGTCATCGCTGGGTCAGGGCCCTGTGAAGTAACGAACATCGTCGCCAATCTGTCCTTCAGTGGTTAATGCAACCGCATCTAGCATTATTACCTCCTCGTCCTGCAGTAACGGCCACAAATGTCGTCATCAGAATCATCAGCATCCGTCCAACATGAAGCAGCCCAAATGTCAACTCGTGTACCCACCACTGTGGATAATCCATTGTCTGCGACCTCTTTGATTAAAAAATGCGGTTGGGGTCAGAAGGCATTTTAAAAGATCAAGAGGATGATTTAGTCTGCTCTGACGCCCAGTTACTGATGCCATCAGAGGAGGTGAAGGAAGCCGTTCAATCGGCAAAAATCCCGGGCGGTCGCAACGCCTTGCAGTGCCCCTTGCTTGTACCCGCAGCTTCTGGATGCAGAAATTTCAGGACGACCAAGTCACCTGTGTTGATGATGATGATTGATGACGACATTGCGGATCCATCTGGTCTTCTCCGAAAAATTTGCTTGCGAGCGCTTCATCAGTGGACGAGGAGGAAGATGATGGGGAGTGTCAAAACGGGTCCCGCCACAAAAAGGAGAGGGCGGTTGCAGAATTCCGCTGATATGATTCCGCCATCCACGGTCTGCGCAATCCCCTCTCCTCGATTATCGCCGTCTATATTGTCCAGGACCGCTCACGCCTGGGCCTTCTTTGACCAAGCCTCTGATACACCCAGCGATGTCATATGCCCCCTTTGCCGTAAACGCATAAGTAGAGGCAAGAACCTTAAGTGGTTAACCACCACCAACATGCTAGTCACATGCAGCGAAATGCATGAGTTGAAATGGAGGGAACACTTGGGCCCAAAAAAAGGGCCCGACCGACTCCGGGCCTCCAACCATTGTCACACCCTCTATCTCCGCCTCCTCCTCCTCCGCCACCACCAAGCGTTCCCAGCTGCCCATGTCTCTCAGAGTCATGATCAGGGAAACAGCCTCCGCTTCAGCCTCCACCGTCGCCCGAGTACCACCAGCACCACCAGAGACCCATCCTACCCTTCTCCATCGCCAGTTTGACGACCTTGCACGCCGTACAGCGACCAGTCTAGCAGCCAGCCTTCTGTCTTCCAGGTTTTGGGGCAGAAGAAACAACTTTAACCCAAACCATCCCCAAAACCAAAAGCCTGAATGTCGCATTTTCCAGGATTTGGCCTTGGAAATGTTGCCTTTCCGTCTGGTGGACACAGATGGGTTCCGCCCGTCATGGCCCTCGCCTGCCCCCAATACCAGATGCCGAGCAGGCATTTCTTTGCCAGAAAAGCCGTCCCGCCGTGGCCAGCCACGTGTCATCTAAAATTTCAAGCGCGTTGTCTGCATCTGTGTCCGGCAAAGTCCATTTCCCCACCGACACATGGACTAGTAAGCCCGGCCAAAGCCGCTGTACCTCAGGGACAGCTCACTGGGTGAGCTGGGTGGATTTCTCTAGTGGTAACGGTGGCTCTCAGGGTCGGCGGACGCTCTTCAAAACCGCAGGGATGGTGCAGCGTTCTTCCCCCAAGGTCCACTGATAGCATCACGTGCCCAGAGAAACCAGGCCGTGTTGAAATTAATCTGTCTTGGAGACCATCAACACACAGGTCAGGAGCTGTGGATGGCTCTTCGCAACGAGACCGAGCATTGGCTGGGTGACAAGAACCTTGTGCCAGGCAAGGTGGTGTGCGATAACGGTCGTAATCTGCTGGCTGCCCTTAAGATTGGTAGGCAGGAGCACATCACTTGCCTGGCACACGTCATGAACCTTGTCGTCCATAAATTTCTAGAGGGCTACCTGAGTCTGGACTGCCTGCTGAGGAAGCGGAGGAGGAGGGGGATGAGGTGTTCCTGGACACTGACGTTACCGATGTCCCTGCTTTGGAAAGAGGTTGGCACGGATTTGAGGCGGAGGAGGAAGATGAGGAAGATCAGTTTGCTAGTGCCCCTCGACCCAGAGGCTTGGGAAATCAAGGCCCCCATCTCTCACATGGGCTTGGATGCTCCATTTCCTCCAAATGTCCCCCATTTGGCCATAAAAATGAAAAACGTTATGGGGGGCCACCCTCCTCGATCACCGGTAAAAAGAAAAAACTCAGCCTTTCCTTCCACCCCCCAAATAAAGGTAAAATGCAGGAATTTGGGGAGGACCGTGCTGATTGATAAAATGGGAAAATTTTTTGCGTCTTTTTACGTTCTTCAAATATCCGGTGGAATAAAGTCAGAAAGGACAGCAGTAGAGTGCCCAAACAGCAGCAGCAGGATTGTCTAGAAGCCCAATGGGTGAACCCCTGGCAATCTTTATTTTCCCCCCTCCCAAGCATGTAAGCAGGGCACAAAACAACACAAAAAGGAAAGGGTTAAATCTGGTGCACGCTATCTTCGTTCAACACGTTTTTTTTGGATATGTTCCGGACCAATAACTTTGGGTTCCAAAATGGATGAATGGCTCGCCCCCAGCCAAGAGGTGTTGTCCTGCCAATCGCCAGCTTCAATCGGAGCAGACTTTCAGCACAGTGCAGGAGTATTACAGAAAAGCATTCGGCTTTCCACAGATAAAGTTCATCGTTTGCTTTCATCAAGATGAATAGGCATGGATCTTGATGATGTTGTGGCCACAAATGCCGAGGTCACCGATTAGTTCCCGGTCTACTTCACATTCCTCTTCAAACAGAAATGGTCCTCTTGAAAAAAAATGTTTAAAATGATCATTTATTACTGCAACTTTTATTTTCAGTTCCCAAAATGTCATGAGGAGAGGAGACTGTAAAAGACACCAATTGTACAAGGTTTCATGAAAAAAACGTATTCCATTTACTCACTTCATCTTTAAAATTTTTCGCACTGTCAATGGTTTTGGAGTCATCGTGCTGTGAGATACAGCTATAATCAAGGTCCTTTGGAACAGAAATGTGGCTTCTAAGTGGCATTTCTCCCTCACAATTTTTAACAGTGGCTGAGAAGTCTTTTTTATGGGTCATGCTGCTGTGAAATGCAGCTATACTACAGGTCCTATTATAAAAAATTTGGTTTCTAACAAACATTTGTTCTTCACAGTTGTCAAGAGTGGCCAAAGGGTCACGTTTTTAATTTTTGGGGGCATGTTGCTGTGAAATACAGCTATACTACAGGTCCTATTATAAAAAATTTGGTTTCTTACAGACATTTGTTCTTCACAATTGTAAACAGTGGCTCAAAAGTGATGTTTTGAAATTTTTGGGGCATTGTGCTGTCAAAAACAGGAATAGGTAGAACACTGTTAATGGACACATAATGCAAAATGACTTGTTTTTTTTTTTTAAGATCTTTAACATAGCTAGCAATCCCTGTAGTGAGACAACCCATTTAATACAATTAAAAAAGAGAAACAAAGATGTGGTGGGATTCCATCCTATTTTAAAAATGTGTTTTCTAGAATTAAACTACTAAAAACATTGCATGCACAAAATAGCTGATACAAATATTAGTCTGAATTGTACAAGGGAGGTACAGGAAGACTTGAACAGATGTAGGTTATTCAGGGGACATGGTGTATGGAGCAAATTGCCACCACAAGAACAGAGACAATTTCCTCCAACACGTTGAGTAAAACGAGAAAAAGAAAGCCAAGAAAAAAGGCACCTGGGTGAAACAGGAGCGTCAACCACCAGCATTTCCAAGTGAAGCTCAATTGGCCCGCACTCATCCGGAGCGGCAAGCGCTCTCGTAGAGGCAGAAATTTCTCAAGCGCTACCCAGGTCTTGACTGTTGCTGCGTCTTAAGGGCATTTTTGCCGTGTTAATGGATGACGGACGCCAGCCCTTGCTCTCACCACACCCACTGTAAGTCCAGCCCTGCCAGCTGAACCTGTGTGATCCATGTGTACAGCATCACCTGCCTTGATCAGTAATTTCCTGATTGTAGCATTTTCAGACAGGCCTCGTTGACCTACTGGGGACATCTGTTTCGTTTGCTTCACATTCTAATGTCACGGTGGAACAATGTCACCAGTAGAATGGCAAGTAGCTCTAGCAGCAGCAGTTCTGGAAAACGAGTTGTTTTTAATATAGTTTATTTCTTATTGAGAAATTTTCTGCTGGTGGTCAATCAGGGCACCTGTGCGGGTTTTTGGCTCATGCTGCGGTCCAGGACATGGATAGTCAATGTCCAGTTCAACTAAAATTGTGGTTGAAAGACTCCTTTTTCCGGCACTTTTTAATCTGTGGGTCAGACAGGTTTAATGGTCATGCTGCGGTCCAGGACATCTAGAGTAAATTTCCAGTTCAACTAAAATGCTGGTTTAGAGTCTCATCTTTACGGGACTTTTTTATCTGTGGGTCAGACAGGTTTAAGGGTCATGCTGCGTTCCAGGACAGGGATAGCCAATGTCCAGTTCAAGTAAAATGATGGTTCAAATAATATTGCGTTCTGGCACTTTTTAATTTGTGGGTCATGCAGGTTTAAGGGTCATGCTGTGGTACAAGACAGGGATAGTGAATGGTTTGTGACTTTTTTCTGTGACTTTTATAACCTAAGTGTGTTGCCTAAGATGTAGCACGTATCCAGTTTGCTGTTGTGGATTTTAATTCCAGCTTCTCTAGCCCTGTTTGGGTGTAAGAATGAAGCTGTTGTTCCTCTTCCATAGACTGTTATGGTCAACGGCTACAATCTGTTATCGAGTATCGGAAATCGTCATGATAATTGCTAATATCGACTATCGATAACGATATCGATAACGATAGGTGACACAATCGCTCATCACTAGACATCATGTCTGCATGTCTGCAAGAGGCTAAGCCATTTCAAGATAGTGTGGCTGTACACTTATATACAGGCTCAGACTTGCCCACTGGGGAGGGTTGATTCTACGGTGGGCACTGATCTCCTGTGGACCCTGGAGGTAATGCTGCTGCTACAGTACCTGGGGCCCGGCCGCTGCATCCTGCCTTGAACAACAAGGATGTTACGAGACAGGGCCCAGGAGTCGAGGGCTAATGTCTTCGATTCCTGGGCTGCTTCACTCTGTTTTTCACCCTGGTAGGCCTAAGGTCTTAAGCCTTAAGCCTACCAGGCGTCGGTCTCCAGTGGTAACATAGGTGGTGTGATAACGTCACATCATCGCGCCACTTATGCCAGGGGGCATGTCATTTATGTCACTAGAAGCCGACGGGCAGCTTGTCACGTCCGGGAGGGGGAGAAAGGTAATGTTTTTTTTTTCTTTTTTTTATGAGAAATGTGGCCCTAACTACCAGCATACTTTCTAAAGGGGACCCTAACTACCAGCATACTATCTAAAGGTTGCCCTAACTACCAACATACAATTTAAAGAGGACCCTAACTACCTGCATACTATCTAAAGGGGGGCCCAAACTACCAACATACTATCTAAAGGTGGCCATAACTACCTGCAGACTATCTAAAGAGGGCCATAACTACCTTCAGCTTACCTAAAGGGGGCCCTAACTATCTACAGCTTACCTAACTGGGGGGGCACCAACTACCTACAGCCTAAATAACTGAGACCCACCAACATCTGCCTACAGCCTAGCTAACTAAGACTCACCAACACCTACCTACAGCCTATCTAACTGGGGCCCACCAACCTAACTGGAGCCTATCAACTTACCTAACTGGGGCCAACTTATGTACCTGGGGGCTATTTACCTACCGACCCATGGCCTACTTATCTATCTTACCTGGGCCTACCCACCAACCTGCCGGTGGCCGGCCTGCCAACTTATCCAGTGGGGGTCTACCTACCTAAATAGGGCCTATCTAGCCATCTGGGGCCTTGACCATTTGCCTACCTACCTAGGGTCTTGACTACCTACCTGGTAATATGATACTGAGGGGAGCAGCCCATAGCTGTTGCATAATCTCCAGGGGGGTTAGTCCTCTCTCCACCTTCCAACCACTTAGGAAACTGTGCCTCTAAGCTATGGCTTGTACCTGCTTTCCCACCCATGGGAAGTTTGTACAGAGGTGGGAATATGTAAAGTGAGGATTCTAAGATATTTGTGTGTAAATTCTACAGGGATGAGTTGGGGCTGGGAGAAGTCGTTATGGCAGTCTGGAATGGATGGAGAAGAAAAGGGAAAAAGAACAGTTCATGAGAAAAGAGAACAACTTATAAGAGATGACGTGTCCTGTGTGTCCCTGATGTCAGGGGTTATTATGCTTCTAAATTGGATCGGTGCTTTATTCACTGTAATGTGAGGTGACCCGAGCTGGTGTCGGACCACTATGTGGTCTCCATATGGCGGTGCTGTAGGTTATATCGATGTTAGTATAGTGGCAGCGTACACTTGTCCCTGATTGTGAAGTGAATGCACATCTGACCCTGTGATTAGTAGTTACATTTTTACTTTCTTGCTGGTGTTTATAGAGGTGTGTATTTTAGAAGGCAGCGAGGTGCATGATCAAGGGAAACGTGGAGGGGGATATTGTATGTGGGCTGGTGGTGGGTGGAGGGGGATATGGGTGGAGAGACTTAGCCATATGTCTATGATACGTTAGACTGTGACAAATGTGTGAGACAAACAGATATGTGAGACAGACAGACGTGTGAGACAGAAAGATGTGTGACTCCCTTGGTATGGTGTACTACAAATTACAGTTCTGTTTTTCACACTCTATTATGTGGTAAAAGGGATGCATTTATGTCCGAGAGAAAGGTAATATTTTCATGTACAGTAGCTGTAGGGTGGGGCTTGAAGATCAACTCCTCTGCGGGGCCCAAGCCCTGTCATATATACTGTACATGACAACTACAATATGAAATAAAAGACTGGTGCTCTTTAGAAAGTTTGCACAATGCAGAAACATATTTCAATGAGGTTAAAGGATAATAAGGATCACAACTAATATGTTTTATATATCTATGTCTCCAGTCCTGACAGACATGAAATGCATTAGAATTATTCTTTATGTTTTTATCTTGTCTTGTCAGTCTTTAGGTTCTTTATAATCAGATAAAATCTTTTTATAGTATTCAACCTAAATCACTGTGACACTGAAAACAAACAAGCAGATCCTTATTGGATACATGAATATGGTTTCATAGGCTTTTGTTTTGTACATCACTGTCTTCCAGGTCACTAAAATTAAAGTTATAGCTTTGAAAGGATTAATGGGATCAGGCTGTAATCTGTTCTTCTCCCTGTACCGAATACTTGTTCTCCTTAGCCAATAATAAATGTTATCTTCTTTTCTGTCCAGGGGACCTTATTTGAATGCTTTTTCTTTAATCAAGGTCAGTCAGGATGTTTGTTTGATCTTAAAGAATTTTATTCTTTCTAGTTTTCGTTCTTTTTCAAACTTAATAAAAAAACAGCTTGAAATAACATATTTTATAATTTTAGAAAAATATTTAAAGTACATTTACTATATGAATATTTTTCCTTATTGTGCACTGAATGGGAGCATTTAAAAAAAATGTCCTAATTGTGTGTCTAAGTGTGACACTGTGCCGATCATCCCTGTGGCATCTAAATGAATTAAGAACAGTGCTGCACACAATTCCTGTCCCCGTTTGGCGAACCCCAAGTGGTTGCCATGGCAGACAGAAGCCTAAAGAAGGCTTTTGTAGCTGCCATGTTACTGCTTCTATTACATCCTGCTTCAGTAGTAATATGAGCGCCATCTTGGTATACCCTTCTGAATTATATATAATGAAGAAGTGTGTACAAGAAATTGCAACCCCTTTTGCCATTTTACAAATTAAAAAATTAAAATATTTTTAAACATTGCACTATTATATAACATATTTAATGGATTATGACTAAACAATAGATATTATTTAAATTCGCTGGACGTGTGTTTATCTTGTTGAATATTACTTGCTGATGGCCAGTAAATTGCATTTTTGTGTACTGTACATTTGGGTTAAACTCAAAATACATCTAGGCAGCGAGCATTATACAAGTTTAAAGCGAATACAAGGAGTAAAAGGAATGTCATGCCAGATCCAGGTACCAATAATGCATAAGCAATATCCACAAAGTTCTGCAGCACTGTTCAAATTTTAACATAATAATTAGAGATGAGCGAATTTCCCGAAAATCGTTTCGTTCACATCGCCGAATTTCTCGGCAAAAAATAACTTCGTTCCGAATTACTTCGGCACGAATCACATTAAAAAACAGCTATTTCCAGGCTGCACAGAGCCTGCAGGTTGCTGTAGAACGTTGGCCCATGCTTAAATAGGGGAGGGGGAGATTGGTTTGGTCTTCATACAATGTTGTGTTTTAGTATGACACGCACATGACTGCCGCCCCTCTTAGTATCACTTGACTATAAATTTCCCTTGGCAATTAAGAGGTCAAATCTGACCAAAAAAACTGAAAGCAGGAATGTTGCCTGATAAAGTCATGCCAGAGAAAGCTGGAAAAAAAACAAGCTGAGAGCTCAGGTGGCAACATTAGTGACAGAGTATGGAGGTGATGGCGCTATCCACAGCAGCATGAGGTCAGAGGGGTGGCACAATGACATTTTTGGAGGTGGCAAAAACAGGAATAGGTCACAGAGTGGCACAATGACACAGTGTGGAGGTCACGGCAGCAGCAGTATGAGGTCAGCAGTTGGCACAATGCAGGTGTGTAGGTCACGGCATCAGCCACAGCAGCGCATGAGGTCAGACAGTGGCACAATGACACAGTGTGTAGGTCACAGCAGCAGCCACAGCAGCAGCATAAGGTCAGGGCAGTGGCACAAGGACACAGTGTGTGGGTTCAGGGCAGCACCCACAGCAGCAGCAGGGAGGTGGGAAGTGGCAAAATTTGACCCAGTGTGTAGGTCACGGCACCCAGCAGCATGAGGTCGGGCAGTGGACAATAAATTTTCTGGAGGGGGCCCCAAAAAACACGAGTAGGCCACAGGTGGGACAATGACAAGTGTGGGAGGTACGGAAGCACCCACAGCACCCAGCATGAGGTCAGACGTGGCCAAGGGACAAGTGTGTGGGGCACGTCTGAAAGCCACAGCACAGCATGAGGTCAGGACGTGGCACAAGAAAACATTTGTGGGGGTCAGGGGCAGCACCGCATGAGGTCAGGCAGTGGAAAACCAAGGGACATTCTGGGGGGGCCAAAAAAAAGGAGTGGGCCCAAAAGAGTGGCACAATGAAACAGTGTTGATTTTGAGGGCCTCAACGGGCAGCACGATGAGGTCAACAGGGCCCCAATGACAGAGTGTGTGGGTCAGGGGCATCAGCCACAGGAGCAAAATGGGGTTTCCGGCCCCAGTGGCACAAGACACAGTGTGTAGGTAAAAAACAGCACCCAAACAGCAGCAGATGGGGTTTAGACATTTTGGCACAATGCACAGTGTGTAGGTCACAGCACAGCCACCCCCAGCAGATGAGGTCAGAAAAGTGGCCAATGACACGGGTGTGTAGGTCCGGCAGAAGCACCCTTTGGAGGTCGGGGCGGGTGGCACAATGAAAATTTTGGAGGTGGCAAAAAAAAGGGAAGGCCAAGAGGGGGGAAAAGGGGAACCAGGTGGAGGCCCACGGCAAAACCAAGCAGCAGTTTTGGAGGTCAGACAGTGGCAAAATTGACACAGTGGTGGGGTCCCGTCAGCAGCCCAGAAAGCAAAAATTGAGGCGGGGACAAGGGGCACAAGGGACACGTGTGTAGGTCAGGGCCCAGCAGCACCCATGGGGGTCGGGCCAGTGGAAAAATTTGACTTTTCTGGGGTGGCAAAAAGGGGGAGTAGGCCAAAGAGTGGCAAAAGGACACAGTTTTGGGGAGTTGCCCGGGCTTTAAAAAAGCAGCAGCAGTTGGGGTTTAGAAAAGGGGCCAAAATGAAGAGTGTGTGGGTTTCAGGGGCATAAAGCCCCCGCAGAAAAGCTTTGAGGTCAGACGGGGCCCACAATGAAACAGGTGTAGGTAAACAGCAGCAGCCAAAAGGCAGCAGAATGGGTTTAGACAGTGGCCAATGACAAAATTGTGTGGTCACCAGCGCCACAGAAAAAGGCAGCATGGGTCAGACAGGGGCACAAAAAACCAGTGTGTGGGTTTCAGGGCAGAAGCAGATGAGGTCGGGCCAGGGGCCCACAATGACATTTGGAGGTGGCCCCAAAAACAGGAGTGGGCCAAACAGAGGGGGCAAGACACAGTGTGGGGGGTTTCCCCGGGCAGCAGCCACAGCGCGCATGAGGTCGGGACAGGGGCCCAAAATTTAAAGTGTGGGGGTGGGTGGAAATTTCCCAGTCCCGGGAAAAGGGTTTGGTTGGGGGCAAAATGGGAAAACGGTCGCAGATGCGTGGAATCACGGGGTGGACCCCTCAAAAAAAGTGGTGAGGAGGTTTTTGGGAACCCAGATCATTTCTCACATTTTTGGGTGGGGGCGTCATGGCTGATGTAGTCTGACCCCTAAGGAAATTGGGGGTGGGGAAAAATCCTGGCGTCCACCCCTAAATTCCTTTTTGGGACAAAGGTCTTTTCGTTAAAACATTTCCCGGGGACGGGGTTCTCCTTGGGGGTAAACGAGGGCCCCGCCGCCTGAACACCCGCCCCTAAATGCCACATTTACTGGCCGGGCAGGACACCCTTTCCCCACTCATACCGGCAAGTTGGGAAACAAAACCCAGTTTGGCTCCCCAGTAGTCCAGCGGATTTTCTCCCTGGGGGGGCCCAGGGGGGCCTGCCAAAGGGTAGGCCCCCAACCTTTTGGGTTTCCCGGGGGGACTGCTCCAGGTTTCTGCTGCTGCTGGCGCAAACCTCCCCCTTAGGCGGGTGAAGGAAGTGTCACCCGGGGACTCCAGACTTAGGTTACTGCTGATGGAGGCTGGTACGCCTACCCCCCAACCCTTTCCCCCCGCAGCCGCGGCAGTAGTCGTGAAACCTGAGGAACCCCCGGTCAGACCGTCAAAGGGAGGGCCCATTTCCCCCCAATAGGCAGCGGCCCAAATGATTTCGGAGGATTTCCCCTTTAGGGATTTTAGTTTTTCTTCCTCTCTAATAGCTGGGAAAAAAAGGGTCCCCCTTTTGGGCCCGGTTTGCGGGGGGTCCAATTTGGGTGGAGAGCAGAAGTCATCTTCTGCCGGTTTTGACTATTCGGTGTCACTAGCCGGGGAAATTTAAGGGATGCGCGGGCCATTTTGCACAAGTGACTCCCCAGGGGTCCCTGCCTTTCCCTTTCCCCTGTATAATGCCCCGGTGCCCTTGGGGGGCATCTGGCCCCGTTTTTTTTATCTCAATCCAAACCTCCTCCAGGCCCGCTCCTTTCTCCTTTCCCCTCTTGTCACCCGGGTAGAAAATCCCACTCATTTCACCAGGGCATTCTTCTGTCCAATGCATCCCCCTCCCCCTCCATTTCAGTTCCCCCCCGGGACTATGTGGGGCCCCGAGATGTAGTCGCCCCGTCTCCAGGGCCCCCGCTCAGACAGATTTTTTTTAGCTCGTTCCCGGGGCTTTAAACAGTGGAATTTCGTTATTCACCCCCTAGGCCCGGCAGGGGCAAAAAATAAAACCGGGGGCTTCCTCCGGGAAGGGGGCCTCTAAAAGACAGGTGTTTACGGGATGAGCTGCCACTGGCTGACATCAAAGTTAACAGGGGGGGGACTTTCGTCTGCCCGGTCATCAAAAAATCGTTAAAAGGCCTTTCTCTGTTCATCAGTCCCGGGCCAAATGGCAGGCCCGGAATTCCAACCCGGGGGGGGAAAAATGCATATCAGAGTGTGTTTTGGGGGGGGGTTTCCTTCCCCCCTGCCCCCCTCGGGAGGGTTGTTCCGGCTTTGTTAAAAGAAAAGGTTTAAAGGGCATGCACCCCCGTTTCCTTTCCATTTTCCTTTAAAGGTTGGTTTTGGAAAATTTGGGGGGAAGATTCCCCCCGGGTTCCTTTTCCCAAACCCAAAATTGAACACGTGCGCCAAGCAGGGCGAAAGGACCATCCCTCCCAGTGCAGTGTGGCACCCTGTTCCTCCCCTTTTTCCCCTTTACCAGGGTTCCCATTTGCAGTTGGCGCGGGGGAAAAACCCCACCCTGATTTTTTTGCTGCATGGGCCCCGGGGGCCCGTTCCTCCCCCGTGTGACTTCGTTTGGGCCCCAGGCAGGGCCCGGTGTGAACTGCGTGACACCCCTGTGCCCTTTTCCCTGTGGGATGATGGGGCAAATATTGTGAAGGGTGAGATGGTGGTGGTGGTGGGGGGGGAGGAGGGGGGGGAAATTGGGCAGGGAAACAACGCCAGTTTGACAACGTGGAGGAGGGGGGGGAAAAAGCGGCCCCGTCTCCGTCCAAGGGTTGGGTTTCTGTGCCTGGGCCGGGAATAAATTCACCAGAGGGCCGGGAAAAGGACCAAATTTTGGCCCCCCTGAACCCCTAGGGGGTTTAAAGGGTCCAGACGGGCCGTGTTTGCCTGTCAAACCTTTTGGGAAAAAACCGTTTGCTTAAGGAAAGGCCCCCCTTCGGGTTTTACATATTTTGAAATGGGGTATTGCCTTTTTGGGGAAAAAAAATTACCCGGCTTGGAACTTCCATCTCCCGCTCGGCACAAAAACCATTAGTTTTCTGAATGGTGAGGTCCACCATTTGGAAGAAGGAGGGACTGCGTACCCAACAAAAATTTGGGGAAAGGAAACACGGTCAGCCTGTGCAACCCTTTGGGTGGTTTGGGCACATAATGTTTTCCCCTTTTCAAAACGCCTTGCTGGGAAGAATGTGGGCTATGAGTAGTGAGGAGCAGGGCATTGGGGCCCCGGGAGAAGGGGTTTTTTACCCTTGGCCCCTTTTTTTCCCGGGGCCCCACCAAATTTCTGTATCCCGCTGGGGGCCCCCACGGCCCAACGACCCACTTGCGGGCTGCGCGGCTCCCCTGCCCGGCAAGTGACCCCCCTTTTCCCCTGACGATGTGAACCCCTTCCCTCCCCCGGCCCCCAAGTGCGGCGGCTAAAATCTCTCTTTTTGTTTTTTATGTAAATTTGTCCATCACCGGTTTGGGTATAGAGGGGTGCCCCCTCACCATAAATCCTGCCACCCCTAACATCTATACTTTGCCCCTATTGCAAAAAAGGGGAGATATTGGCCCCATTTTTCATTCCCAAAGTAGCTGCGACTGCCCCCCTAAAATTGTTATCCTCGCTTTATGTGGCGCTGACCCCCAGACCACATAGGATCTTTGGCTGAGGGAACCGGGAGGGAAGGGTGGGTTGGGGGGACAGGGAGGGCCGTGCCCCTTCCCGGGCCCATGAAAAATAAGGGTTGTGTCGAGTTCCCCCCGACTCTTGGCTGGGGTTGTGAGTCATCGGGGAGGAAGGGTTTGCCCTAGTAACCTATCAAGAACCTTTGGGTTGTAGTCAGTACCGGGCCGGGAGATGCAGCGGCCGGTTGTGGCCTCCCCGGGTGACCCCTGCGGGACGTCCCTTGCTGGCTGGGGCCCTGTCCGGAATGTTTGTGTTTGCCACTCGAAGGGGGGGAAGAGCCTGCCCCCCTCTCTGTTGCATATGTTTGTTCTAAAAATTAAGACAATTGAAAAAGATTTTGTATTGTAAATACACCCCCTTTTTTTGACTCCAAATGACCAAAAGTACTTGGGGTCCCCTTTGGAATAAATTGGTCCCAAAATGGGCGGAGAAATTGACTTGTATGTGCCGTTCAAAAATTGTGTATTTTATATATAAAACACAAACAGGCTTAAATTTAAAAACCATCGGATATAAAATTTGTTTCAGAATTTTTCTGTGGCGGTGAAAAAACAAAGTTTTTTTTGGTACACTGCAGAAAAAAGTTAATTAACCCCTGGATGAAAAAATTGCGCAAAAGTTTGAGCAACCAGAAACTACTGCTTTGTAGCGTGTTACAATTGGTGTTTTCTAGTACACAACAAGAGAAAAAAAATTGTAAAAACCCTTTGCTTGTGAATTATGCTACAGGAAAATTGTAATTTTTGGCGGGAAAAAGACGGTTTTTTTTTGTCACACGCAGGAAAAAACGCAAATTTCCCCCCGGAGAAAATTTTGCG
>JAODAL010066107.1:0-17913 GCA_025379985.1 Phyllomedusa bahiana | reverse complement strand
GGGCCGCTGCAAAACAGGTACCAAACGAGGAACTCTGTGAGGTCGGAAAGCTTCATGCCGCAAGCGAACCTCTTGTTGACGCTCCGCAAAACGGATGTCAATGCGGGTGTCCAGGGTTATGAGGTCATCCAGACTGGTGGGCGCAAGGATGAACTTGCGCCCTGCAAGTTCATCCTTGATGCGACCGGCCAAACCTTCCCAGAAGGTTGCGATCAGTGCCTCATCGAACCATGCCAACTCGGAAGACCGATTCCGGAACTGTACAGCATACTGTCCCACTGTAGAGTCGCCCTGTCGGAGCCGGAGAAGTGCGGAGGCAGCAGAGGAGGCACGGCCCGGTTCCTCAAAAACCTTACGGAAGGCTGTCAGGAAGTTAGTCAAGTTGGAGGTCAACGGTTCCCCTCGCTCCCATAGGGGGAGTAACCCATGCCAGAGCTTCACCAGAAAGCATAGAGATAATAAACGCCACCTTTGCCCTGTCCGTGGAGAACTGGTGACTCAGGACTTCAAAATGAATTGTGCATAGATTCAGGAACCCACGGCAGGCCTTGGGGTCACCACTGTAGCGGGGAGGCAGCGTTAGGTGCAGAGAAGGACTGCTGGGTATGGCAGGGACGGCCACCGGAACATGGACAGGTACGGCAGCCGGAGCCTCAGGAAGATGAGCCGCCAGGTTCTGCAACATCGTGAAGAGCTGTTCTTGACGAGCGCCCTGGCTTGTAATTTCTGCTGCAAGGCTTTCGGCATCAGGTAACACAGCTTCAGTGGGATCCATGGCCCAGTTGTACTGCCACGATGCTCGTTGGAGAGAATAGTGGATCCACAGGTCACTGCAGGGAGTTGGCGTAGCCTACGCCGAGGAGCGGAGTCTAAAGGGCCCCTTGTCTTCACCGGCGCCCGCCGCAAAGCAGGAAGGACTTAGCTGCAGGGTAACCCCCAGGTCGCTACCCTTGACGTAGACCCCAGCGGTGACAGCCGAAGTGGTATGCATGGATCAGGCCGGAACACAGAGAGGCACCACAGGATGACTGGCAGGCGAGGTTGGAACGAAGTCAGCAGAAGAGATAGGCAGGAAGCAAACGGATGCAAACTATGGCAGAAAAGTAGGACTGACGTTAGACGTAGATAGGAACCAAACGCAAGGTAAGGACACCAACAACTGGGCGCAGAGAGCAGGAAGTGGCGCCCTAAAGAAACTCCTGCAAGAATGAAATTGGAGGAGCAATATTACCTGTTGCGCGCTGGCCCTTTAAATGCAGGGAACTGACGTGCGCGCGCCCCTAGTGGGGAAGAAGATGCAGAGGAGCACAGCTGCTGAGGAGGAAGAAGGACAGGAGCAGGTGAGCAACCAACAGCCCTGGGCACAGCGTGGGGATGAGCAGCAGCCGAGTAACGGACGTGCTTGCGGCCTGGGAGTCGGACCGCAGTACGATCCGTTACAACTATTGGTTCCCGCACCTACAGTGAAGGAAATAATTATTTGATCGCTTGCTGATTTTGTTAGTTTGCCCACTGACAAAGACATGAACAGTCTATAATTTTAATGGTAGGTTAATGTTAACATTGAGAGACAGAATATCAAGAATAAAATCCAGAAAATCACATTGTACAAATGATGTAAATTTATTTGCATTTTGCAGAGAGAAATAAGTATTTGATCCTCTACCAACCAATAGAGTTCTGGCTCCTGTAAACCAATTAGACGCCCCTAATCAACTCGTTACCTGTATTAAAGACCGCTGTCTTAAATAGTCACCATCATAAAAGACTCCTGTCCACAGACTCAATTAATCAGTCAGACTCTAACCTCTACAACATGGGCAAGACCACAGAGCTTTATAAGGATGTTAGGGACAAGATCATAGACCTGCACAAAGCTGGAATAGGCTACTAAACCATAAATAACATGCTGGGTGAGAAGGAGACAACTGTTGGTACAATAGTAAAAAAAATAGTAGAAATACAAAATGACTATCAATCAACATCAATTTGGGGCACCATGCAAAACCTCACCTCGTGGGGTATCCTTGATTATGAAGAGGGTGAGAGATCAGCCTAAAACTTCATGGGGGGGACTTGTTAATGATCTCTAGGCAGCTGGGACCACAGTCAACAAGAAAACCATTGGTAACACATTATGTCATAACGGTTTAAAATCCTGCAGTGCCCGCAAGGTCCCCCTGCTCAAGAAGGCACATGTGCAGGCCTGTGTGAAGTTTGCCAATGAACACATGGATGATTCTGTGAGTGATTGGGAGAAGGTGCTGTGGTCAGATGAGACAAAGATTGAGCTCTCTGGTACTAACTTGCCGTGTTTGGAGGAAGAGAAAAGCTGCCTATGACCCAAAGAACACCATCCATACTGTCAAGCATGGAGGTGAAAACATTATGTTTTGGAGGTGTTTTTTCTGCTAAGGGCACAGGACTACTTCACCACATCAATGGGAGAATGGTCGTGGCTGGGTCTTCCAGTTAGAAAATGACCCAAAACATACAGCCAAGACAACAAAGGAGTGGCTCAAAAAAAAGCACCTTAAGGTCATGAAGTGGCCTAGCCAGTCTCCTGACCTTAAAGGGGTTTTGCCACAATGTAATGTTGATGTGGGATCCTCCAAAATGGGTATTTAATCACTTTTCTAAATATATGTGATTACAAAAAGTGAAGCCTGTGAAAGCTACAGCATTTCTCAGTCCCCCTTAGTTACCTGAAAGTTTGCATTAGACACGGCCAGATGAGCTGACAGGAGCTGACAGGCCGCGCTTGCTTGAAACACTTCTTATCTAATGACAGGGAACATGAATGAGCTTTCAAGGGGCTGTGTATGAGTCTGTCTGCTGCATAGAGAAACCACTGTAAAGTTATTATTTGAGTTAACTTTTGAGAAGCTCCCTTATTCCTCACTCCTTGCTCATCCCCTCCCTCTCACCCCTGCAGCGTTCATGACTCAGCATGATTTGTTTATATTCTCCTCTGTGCTAATAAGGAGGTAACGAACTCTCTTCCTTGCAAAACCCCTTTAATCCCATAGAAAACTTATGGAGGGAGTTGAAGCTCTGAGTTGCCAAGCGACAGCCTCAAAATCTTAATGATTTAGAGATGATCTGCAAAGAGGAGTGGACCAAAATTCCTCTTGACATGTGCGCAAACCTTGTCATCAACTACAAAAAATTCTGACTGCTGTGCTTGCCAACCAGGGTTTTGCCACCAAGTATTAAGCTTGTTTGCCAGAGGGATCAAATACTTATTTCTCACTGCAAAGTTCAAATAAATGTATATAATTTATACAATGTGATTTTCTGGATTTTATTTTCCATATTCTATCTCTCAATGTTAAAATTAACCTGCCCTTAAAATTGTAGACTGTTCATGTCTTTGTCAATGGGCAAACTTATATAATCAGCAAGTGATCAAATAATTATTTCCTTCACTGTATCTTGGTAACGGGTCTCGGTGTACACCTGTACTCGGAACTCACAAAGACCAAAATGGAGAGTTATGAACAAGGGTGACCAGTTCTCCATTCTGCTCTGTAACTATCAGGGGCCAGTTCCCGAAATAGGTGCAGGTCCCAGAGGTGAGGGCCCCACCTATCAGACTTAAATAGCATATTTTAAGGCAGTACCATTATAAAAGCTTAGTATGTACCCGTCTCTTATTGGGGACTCTGAGAAATGTGTTTCTTTTTTTTATTTACCATAATGTAGATCATAGTTTTATGCCATATAAGTGGTGGAGCTCTAGTTTTTATACATAGAGCTCCAAATGTCCTGTTGCTTTTTGCACAACAAGGCCTTGTTCATACGTGGTATGCAAAGTAAATTTCAGCATGGAATCTGCATGTATTCCCCCAGGAATCCATCCCATTAGGCCTTAGTTGGAATCCGGGCCACAGCTTCTACTCTGAATTATTTACTATGTAAATTGCAGCACAGAATTTTTTCTTGCATGCATTTTTCTCTTGCATATATAAAATCTGTATTGTGTAAAATAAGTGACTTGTCACTTAGTGACCCACTTTCCATAAAGATTCTTCATTGGTACAGAATTGACAGGATCTGGTACACGGTTAGTTTTATTGTATAAGGGCTAATCCATGTTCATAAAAGCAGCATAATCTGCCACGTATCAAGTCAAAATTTGCAAAAATCCAAGAGTATCACCACAAGAGAACTTTCCAATAGGGAAATCTGTGTCATGAGCAAGGTCTAGATGATACATCATTGGCTGTCTGCTGACACCACTACGGAGGAGCTAACTGTGCATATATTTATGCAGCTACAGTTGAATTCAGTAGAGGCAATAAAATGACCCAAAATTGAATAAACTGCACCCATAAAAATCAAATAACACAGTGCTGAACCAAAGGATAAAAAATCATATTGTATTTACTTCCTACACAAATTTAAAATAGTATATTAGGAACAAGAAGCCAATGCAAAATAACAGTGGATGTGTAAATAAATTACTTCATAACTGGTATCACATAAATGGAAAAAGAAAATGAATTAGTATCAAGTGCAACATCTTAAGATCACATTTACAATGGCACAAAATATTTACAGAAATATTTAAATATTCAGGTAAATTACAAAATGACTATATGGTACATGCACTTATTTGCATCAAAGCTCACCTGTCTGGGTTGAAGTCTAGTCAATTAAATAAATATTTTTCATGATTATTTATGAGTAACAAATAGCAATAGAGTAAATGCGTACAACTCAGCATGGTATCCACATGAGCAAACAGACATATTATTATAATATGAAATAAAATATACAGAACAGTAGCACATTAGATATGTGTGTTGACACCAGTGTAAACAACAAAAGGTAACTATTCAAATATGGGACATACTGCCAACAACACTAAATCACCAATGCAAATCTCTAAACACACTACAATACATATGTTTAATAAATCTAGCATACTTTTTAAAAATATTCTGTTCATGTCAATTCAGTCTGGACAGAATCTTTTTAGGTACACTATATTTATTATACATATGTATTGTAGTGTGTTTAGAGATTTGCATTGGTGATTTGGTGTTGTTGGCCATATGTTCCATATTTGAACTGTTACCTTTTGGTGTTTATACTTGTGTTAACCCATATATCGAATGTGCTAATGTTCTGTACATTTTATTTTGCCTTTATTTTATGACTATGCAGAAAGTCCTGATATACTTAGCTGCTTAGTTTTGGCCGAAATTTTGACCCATAAGCATATAATAGTTCCTATACCTATAAAAACACTGGCAACAAAAACAGAGGGCGACATGACCAAAAATTGGCATCGCCGCAGCAGTTTTTAGGCACTTTTAATCAGTGTAAAGGGCACCTGAAAGTACGATACTCTCAAAAATCTGGCGTCTGGTATACCTTGCATAGTAAACTTAATGCGCCTAAAAAGGCACATTGCGCAATCAAAGTGCATAGCGTATTATTGCTGATGTTTGTAATGCATCTATATAGGTGCATTGCGTTACAGAGGCGCATAACATATCATTACTAATGTATGTAATGCGCCTCTATAGGCACATTGTGTTATGGAGGCACACAGCGTATTATTGCTGCTATATTTATTGCGCCTTTTTAGGCGCATTACAGTGTGTCGTGCCTGGTGTATAATGTGCCCAATTTTGGTATATTACAGTTCATTTATGTCGAGATTATAGCGTCAAACTTTTTTTGGCGCAAAATACACCAAGATTATGGCACATTCGTATTGGGACATGTCTCCCAGAATCTTCACATAAAGTGCATCAACTGAACATAATGATGCATAGCCAACATAATTTATAATATTAGCACTACCATTAGACAAGTGCAATATGAGGTATAAAGACAGAAACATACCTACTGGGCATGCATATTAGGCATAAAATATATGTTAATACAGCATCTCTGCTTTCACTTTGGGGGCAGTGAATAACAATGTTTGTTTATTAAAATGGGAAAAAACTAAAAATTATTACTAAGGTTTATTAATAAAGTTGTGATTAATAACAGGAGCATACACAACAGAGAATATATATTAAATGCTACATCATAATAAGTAAAAGCCAATTTTATATATTTAAATAACAAGATTAAAAAATCTGTAAATTCATACAGGCCTCACGAAAAAAATTAATTTAAAAACACAATCTTAATCACTGCAAAGTAAATAGCCATTTAGAATACAACCTTTAATCATATCATTAAAATTCAAATACAAATATAATGGGCATTGATCAAGTTCCAATCAAAACCTCACACTTTCAAAAGGAATTAATCCCATCCATGAACCAGTTTGCATACAGAGATATCTTCAGGTTCCTTAGCTGAGCCGATATCATGTTGTTTTATTTGTCTTTGAAATTCCCTAGAAATTGCAATGTGAATTTTATCATAAGAACGAGCAGCACAATAAACAACAGCTTTCCTACCTATATAGTAAGTGATTAGTATAGTGAGTGATTTTATACTGATGAATTCACAAATCTGTTCATCTTCTCAGTGTTTAGACAGGTAATACATCTACCAACTGTAGCGCATCTTCATGCCCTTCATCCCAAGGCGCCAGCTGGTTTTGCACCCTGGTGGTAACTGTAAACCACCAGTATGCTCCACTCTGCTAACCCTCCTGGTAAGCCTAAGGCCTTAGGCCTTAAGCTTACCATGTGGTGGCCCTCAGTGCTGACATAGGCGGCGTAATGATGTGACGTCATTGCGCCACCCACGTCGATCACAGATACTGAGTGGGAGCTTCACATCGAGGGAGCATGGGGAGAGGTAAGTAAGTGATTTCTTTCTTTTGGTGCCTAAATCCTGCTGCCTGCCCGCCTGTCTATATGCCCCCTATAACTATCTATATATATGGCCCCTTTATACCCTATATAACCCTATCTGCCTGTCTGTCTATATGACCCCAATATGCCCTCTATAACCCTGCCTGCCTGTCTGTTTATATGACCTCTCTATGCCCCCTATAACCATGCCTACCTACATATATGACCCCTATATGCCCCTAAAACCCTGCCTGTCTATATAACTCCTATATACCACCTATAACCCTTCCTGCCTACCCATATGACACCTATATGCCCCTATATCCCTGCCTGTCTGTCTATATGCCCCCTATAACCATGCTTGCCTGTCTATATAACCCCTATATGTCCCCTATAACTCTGCCGGCCTGCCTTTATACATTGACCCCTATACGCCCCCTATAACCCTTTCTGCCTGTCTGTTTATATGACCCCTATATGCCCCCTATAACCTTACCTGTCTGTCTATATGACCCCTATATGCCCCCTATAACCTTGCCTGCATATCTATATATATGGTCCCTATATATCCCCTATATTCCTGTCTGCATACCTATATACACTCACCGGCCACTTTATTAGGTACACCTGTCCAACTGCTCGTTAACACTTAATTTCTAATCAGCCAATCACATGGCGGCAACTCAGTGCATTTAGGCATGTAGACATGGTCAAGACAATCTCCTGCAGTTCAAACCGAGCATCAGTATGGGGAAGAAAGGTGATTTGAGTGCCTTTGAACGTGGCATGGTTGTTTGTGCCAGAAGGGCTGGTCTGAGTATTTCAGAAACTGCTGATCTCCTGGGATTTTCACGCACAACCATCTCTAGGGTTTACAGAGAATGGTCCGAAAAAGAAAAAACATCCAGTGAGCGGCAGTCCTGTGGGCGGAAATGCCTTGTTGATGCCAGAGGTCAAAGGAGAATGGGCAGACTGGTTCGAGCTGATAGAAAGGCAACAGTAACTCAAATAGCCACCCGTTACAACCAAGGTAGGCAGAAGAGCATCTCTGAATGCACAGTACGGCGAACTTTGAGGCAGAAGGGCTACAGCAGCAGAAGAACAGGAAACTGAGGCTCCAATTTGCCCAAGCTCATCGAAATTGGACAGTAGAAGATTGGAAAAACATTGCCTGGTCTGATGAGTCTCGATTTCTGCTGCGACATTCGGATGGTAGGGTCAGAATTTGGCGTCAACAACATGAAAGCATGGATCCATCCTGCCTTGTATCAACGGTTCCGGCTGGTGGTGGTGGTGTCATGGTGTGGGGAATATTTTCTTGGCACTCTTTGGGCCCCTTGGTACCAATTGAGCCTCGTTGCAACACCTTGTGGAATCTATGCCACGAAGAATTGAGGCAGTTCTGAAGGCAAAAGGGGGTCCAAGCCGTTACTAGCATGGTGTACCTAATAAAGTGGCCGGTGAGTGTATATGGCCCCTATGTTCTGCCTATAACCCTGCCTGCCTATCTATATATAAGGCCACTATATGCCCTCTATAACCTTGCCTGCCAATCTTTACATATGGCTCATATATGCTCCCTATAACCCTGCCTGCCTATCTATATATATGATCCTTATAACTCTGCCTGCCTACCTATATAACCCCCCTAAACCCTGCCTGACTACCTATATAGGCCCCTCTAAGCCCGCTAAACAACACCTACCTATATGGGGCCCTATAAACCCCTAAACCCTGCATACCTATCTTTATGGGCCCCTATAACCTGCCTAAACTCTGTGTACAGCATGTCTCTATGGGATGTAACAAACCTGGCCGCACATGCTCAGGCATCATCTCTCCTTTCAGGTAGCTACTGTTAGTCTATTCCCTGCTTAGTAATCACACAAACTCACTGCTGAGTAAGTGTTCAACCCCAGGTGCTGTTATTCTACTCCTGTCCTTTAAGCTTCTTAGTAATTAATCAAACACTCCAAATAAATAAAATAAAAAAAACCTTCATCAGGTATGTGCATTGAAAAAGAAAAAAAAATTGAATCCTGTAGGGATTTGAACCTATGAACCCTATGCTGAAAGGCAGATATGCTAACTCACATGCCAATAAGACAACCACTTACATACCCTCCATGCATGAGGGGCACGTGCACCACACGTATCTGTATTTATGGCACCCTTCTGTATTGCCTTATCTATATGCAACTGTAGTACCAGCAACCCACCCCCCTCATGCATGGAGGGTATGTGAGTGGTTGTCTTATTGGTATTTTTGCATTTGTGCAATCTCCCCATGTATTATACTGTGGCTTTTCTGCATGCTTGTGTGAATAGGTATCAAGTTAATGTGCAGGTTTTTTATCATCTAATTGTTCCCCTAGTGGTGGGGTGTGTGAGCTACTGCTCAGTAATTAGCTGCACCTGTTTATCTTTCCTAAGTAGCATAGGGGCCAGTGTTGCCTGCTACTGGATTCAGTTTAGTCCAGCCATTGTGATGTAAGTATGGCCTATGTAGTGTTTTTGAGTAAATAATGTCATATTTTTTTCTGTTTTTTTTTCTGTAAATTGTTAGTGTAGGGACTCGCAAGTCATGAGGACCTTTGACGCGGGTTGCGAGCTTGTGAAATATATTGGCGATTGTATTAACCAATACCACATATTTAATATTTTTCCAGTGGAGTGGAGGGTGTCTGTATTTTGTATTTGGCACCTATAAAGTGCTGGGCAGCCCGCCTAATCGAAAAGCCAGCATGGCGCACCACACATATCTGTATTTATGGCACCCTTCTGTATAGCCATATCTATATGCAATTGTAGTACCAGCAACCACACCCTTCATGCATTGAGGGTATGTGAGTGGTTGTCTTATTAGTATTTTTGCATTTGTGCAATCTCCCCATGTATTATACTGTGGCTTTTCTGCATGCTGGTGTGAATAGGTATCAAGTTAATGTGCAGTTTTTTATCATCTAATTGTTCCCCTAGTGGTGTGGTGTGTGATCTACTGCTCAGCAATTATCTGCACCTGTTTATCTTTCCCAAGTAGCATAGGGGCCAGTGTTGCCTGCTACTGGATTCAGTTCAGTCCAGCCATTATAGTGGCCTATGTAGTGTTTTTTGAGTAAGTAATGTCCCATTTATTTCTGTGTTTTTTCTGTAAATTCCTTGCGCATCTCCTCAAAATTTTTGAATGGCCTTTTCTTAACAATCCTATCAAGGCTGTGGTTATCCTGGTTGCTGGTGCACCTTTTTCTACCACACTTTTTCCTTCCACTCAACTTTCATTAATGTGCTTTGATACAGCACTCTGAACAGCCAGCTTCTTTAACAATGACCTCTTGTGACTTACCCTCTTTGTGGAGTGTGTCAATGATTACCTTCTGGACATCTGTCAAGTCAGCAGTCTTCCCCATGATTGTGTCGCCCACAGACCCAGAGGAAGGGATATTTTAAAATGCTAAGCAAGCCTTTGCAGGTGTTTTGGGTTAATTATTCTAATTACAAACCCTGTTTGTAATGACTCTATATATGAGTTTAAATTTTTGTAAAAAAAAAAACTTTGGCTAAAGCACCTGTATGTATATGAGGGTTAACTTGTGACACTCCCAGACACCATGGAAGATTACCACATTAATGCAGATATTACAAAAGAAGTCTCAACACTTTTCCATGATATATATTTATTTCAATATTAAAGCATTTGTCGTGTTAGAGATTTCTAAAATACAACATAACTCCTGCTATGACTTATTCTAGTCAGAATTATCAGGTATTATTTTTCACTATTTAAATCTACTTTTGCTCAGGAGTAAATTCTTTCTAAATCTATATCTAGCCACAGAAATAGCTGTAATAAAAAAAAATGCCTGGGTAGAAAATTGTTACTGCCAGGCTTTAAAAGATCATATGGAGGTTTGAAAAATGTTATTTTCTGCTCTGCTCTGCAGTTAAGCTTTAGGGTAAATTGTAATAACGCAGATTCTATACAATATATATTTCAGTCTCAGGCCATGGTCTAGACTCTGCCAAAGGCTTTGCCTTTATTTGAATGAAAGGGACTTAAATTTCTTGCATGCAATAATCACCTTTTACATTATCTAAAGTGCCTGTAGATTTCTGAATAATCACTTATTCACAGCCATCAGCAAAACTATTTCAGTGGGAGCTCGTGGAAAAGTCGAGATACTTTAGCTTAAAACGTTACAAATTTCAGTCACTTGCTGCATTGACCCTCTTGAGAAATTATTTTTCCAACTCCAGCGGGAAGCTTAAACTAGGCCTAGTCTATTTCTGTAGCACTAATTTACAGAGGTGTTCCTATTTTAAGTGCTGCATTACTTTCTGTTCGGTGTTCTTAAGATTCTTATAAATCTCTGTAATTAAACTCTCTAGACGATGCAATAGCTTTTATCCTGATTTTATATCTTTTGTGCCTTGTGGGAGGTCTGCATTGGCTGATCTCCAAGATGCCCTATATTTTTCTGTTTTTCTACAAATAATAGAAAACCACAGGAGTTTTCTTTTTTTTTTACAAAAGACTATTAAGAATTGTATTAAGTTTTGTTTTCTCTTGTCTTGAACAGTTTTCATATTGATATAGCTTTTTTAGCACAATTATATTTAAATGGTTTTTCCACTACCAGGAGGGCAACAGTAGAACTGTGAGTGTATACAGACTGCAGGGTTATTACTGAGTACAATTTTTTGTGTGCTGAAGATAGAATGGAGGACATGAAAAGTGGAAAAAAAAATATTATTACAGTTTATTAAAAAGGCTTTCAAATTAGATGTAATGATGAAAGGAGGCATTTGACAGATGCCTGGTATAGTTAAAGGGGTGTTCCCATCTAACACTTTGATGACATATCAATAGGATATGTCGTCAAAGTGTGAAAGTTGCGAGGTCCTCCTCTGTGACCCACACCTAGCTGTGACGGACCACTGAAAGTCTCCATTTAGAATGGAGAGTCTGTCGCACTTGCATGCAAATCTCCATTCTATCCTATGGGAGTTGCAAGTCCAGCCAAACATTGTATTTTCTCTTCTTTTCTTCTCCATTCTGTTGTAGTTAAAGGAGTTGTTCCACTATATAATTTTTTACATACTATGGGCGACATGTATGAATTTTGGCAGTTAAACGCCAATTATCATGCGCATTATAATAGTGTAAAATGTGCCTAATTTATGAGCCCACTCTACCGTGGGTCATAAATCAGACGCATTTTAGCTCTAAGATGACATTTCTGGGTCAGGTAAACCACTTTGAAAGTGGTTTACCTGTTCTAGCAGTAATGCACCTAAAATTGCCATATTGAAGCTATAAATCTATAGCTTCATATGTTTCTAGTGCGCCCCGCCTTCCACATGCCCCCCAAAACCATTCTGTATTGCACCCGATACTGGCATACGGGAGGTTTTAAATTATTGTGAATGGGGCTGCACTAGATGTTGGACTGAAAAGACGCCAGACTTCTGGCGCAGCCCTGTTCATACATGTCGATGTATGTATATATTATAAAATCATACAATTTTCTAATATGCACGCATTAAAAATTCTGCTCCTGTACCTCCTTTATAACAGTATGGCGGCTCAGTGGTTAGCACTGTTGCCTTGCAGCACTGAAGCCTGGGGTTCAGATCCCACCAAGGACAACATCTACAAGGAGTTTGTAAGTTCTCTATATGTTTGCATGAATTTCTTCCGGTTACTCTGATTTCCCCAACACTCTAACCCTCCCTGCATTACAGAAATGAATAAAATAAATCCCGTTGCAATCAACCCTATCTAGAAAACAATAGTATAACCACATTCGGTAACAGTAGATTATTGAGAAGCAGAACTTCTCCAGTATTACTACCGACAGCATAGTTTTGTGTCTGTGGAGAAGGAGCCGCATGTTTTTCCCTCTGTCTCATATTTCGGCTTTGCTTTACATTTAACTTTATTAATAACAACCTAGAAACAGTTGTGTTGTTTATCAGTTAAATTTATTAAGAACATGACATTGCCTACAGAGACAGCAATTATACAAGTAACTCCACAGAGTGAAGAAGTTGCTGGAATTACCATATTAATATGGTTCCTATTTTTGCAGATGATACCAAGCTAAGTAGTGTAGTGAAATCTATGGAAGATATTCATAAATTGCAAGCAGACCTGGAGACACTGAGAGTTAGGGGACTCACTTGGAAAATGAGGTCAATGTGGATAAATTTAATGTTTTGCATCTGGATGCTAATAATCTGTATGCACCATATGTCCTAGGGAGAAAACACTGTGAGAATCGGTGGTTGAGAAGGATCCAGGTGTAGTTGTAGGACATAGATTACAGAACGGCATGCAATGTCAATCAGCTGCCTCCAAAACCAGCAGGATATTGACGTGTATTATGGACACGCAGGACAGGGATGTCATGTTGTCGCTACAATACATAAAGCATTGGTGCGGCCACATCTGGAGTATGCTGTTCAGTTCTGGGCTAGAGTTTATGGAAATTATGCCCTGGGGTTTGAAAGAGTACAAAGACGAGCAACCAAACTAATAAGGGGAATGGAGCATCTTTGTTATGAAGCGAGGTTAAAAGAAATAAAGGGTTTTTGCCACAATCTCATTTTATACCTCCTGCATCCAGCTCTTCAGCTCTGTGTGCTCAGAAGGGGGCGTGTGTGATTTGTTTGAATTGCATATCATATGACCTAGCAGGATGACATCACCGGCCTTTCCTCTCTCTTGTGAAAGAAAGGTCTGTTTATGTATAGAATTATAAACAGCTACACTGTAGCTCAGAGGTAACATTTTTGCTTTACAGCACAAAGGTCCTTGGTTCAAATCCCTGCAGGAACTTAACCTGTGAATTTTTTTCCTCTTTATCAACGCACATAGCTCATTGAGGTTTCTTTTTTTTTATTTGCACAGTTTGACTAATTACTAAAGAGTACAGAGGACAGGAGTAGAATGACAGCACCTGGGGTTTGAACACTAAGTAGCTACCTGAGTAGATTGGTGAGGTCTGTGCATGTGCGACCAGGACTGAGGAGCTCACAACCCTGGTCGTATCCCCTGGAGATTAGCTGTAAACAATGGATCACTAAGGGAGCAGCTAAAACAAAAACGGTCCAGAATTTTTAATAATGATGAATGGTGAAAATGTTTGTTAATTAATTTTCAAACTTCTCACGTAAATTTTACTTTGTGACAAAATCCCTTTAAACCTTTTTAGTCTTGAGAAGATACTAAAAATAATATAAATGGTCCCCACAAAAATATTGGTGAAAAGCTATTTAATCTAAAACCCCCTCAAAAGACAAGTTTTCATTCCCGCCATCTGGAGAAAAAAAGATCAAATATATAGAGGAGAAAAGCCTTCTGTACCATATGAACTGTGAATCTGTGGAATAACCACCACGGAAGCTGGTCACAGCACGAACAGTTGAGGGTTTTAAAAAAGGCTTAGATAACTAATTAGTACTACTAAATAATATTAATACTATATGTATCTAGATCCAGACTGATGGCAGTTTTGGAACAAGGAAGGAAATCTTCTTTTAGGGCAGATTTGTTCTTACCTAATGGGTTCCAAAGTCTTTATAAGTGGAGGAAATAAAACTTAAAAATTTCCTTTACACCTCCCTTCATCCACATCCTCCCCACCCTTGGTTGAACTTGGTGGACATATGTCTTTTTTCGACCGTACTATGTAATAATGGTCATTATACCTATGGCATTACCCTATATACAGTATCTCCCAAAAGTGAGTACTCCCTTCACTTTTCTGTAAATATTTGAGTGAGTACACCCTTAAGTTAAAATGGACTAATTGTGCCCAAAATGTAAATATTTTGTGGGCCACCATTATTTTCCAGCATTGCCTTAATTCTGTTGGGCATGGAGTTCACTAGAGATTCACAGGTTGCAGTCACTGGAATCCTCTTCCATTCCTCCATGATGACATCACGGAGCTGGTGGATTTAAGAGACTTTGCGCTCCTCCACCTTCCATTTGAGGAAGCCCCACAGATGCTCAATAGGGTTTAGATTTGGAGACCTGCTAGGCCAGTCCAGCACCTTTACCCTCATTTTCTTTAACAAGGCAGTGATCGTCTTGGAGGTGTGTTTGGGGCCGTTATCATGTAGGAATACTGCCCTGAGACCCAGGCTCTGAAGGGAGGGGATCATGCTCTGCTTCAGTATGTCAGAATATACACTCACCGGCCACTTTATTAGGTACACCATGCTAGTAACGGGTTGGACACCCCTTTTGCTTCCAGAACTGCCTCAATTCTTCGTGGCATAGATTCCACAAGGTGTTGCAACGATGCTCAATTGGTACCAAGGGGCCCAAAGAGTGCCAAGAAAATATTCCCCACACCATGACACCACCACCACCAGCCTGAACCCGTTGATACAAGGCAGGATGGATCCATGCTTTCATGTTGTTGACGCCAAATTCTGACCCTACCATCCGAATGTCGCAGCAGAAATCGAGACTCATCAGACCAGGCAACGTTTTTCCAATCTTCTACTGTCCAATTTCGATGAGCTTGGGCAAATTGGAGCCCTCAGTTTCCTGTTCTTAGCTGAAAGGAGTGGCACCCGGTGTGGTCTTCTGCTGCTGTAGCCCATCTGCCTCAAAGTTCGCCGTACTTTGCGTTCAGAGATGTCTCTTCTGCCTACCTTGGTTGTAACGGTGGCTATTTGAGTCACTGTTGCCTTTCTATTAGCTCGAACCAGTCTACCCATTCTCCTTTGACCTCTGGCATCAACAAGGCATTTCTGCCCACAGGACTGCCGCTCACTGGATGTTTTTTCTTTTTCGGACCATTCTCTGTAAACCCTTGAGATGGTTGTGCGTGAAAATCCCAGGAGATCAGCAGTTTCTGAAATACTCAGACCAGCCCTCTGGCACCAACAACCATGCCACGTTCAAAGGCACTCAAATCACCTTTCTTCCCCATACTGATGCTCGGTTTGAACTGCAGGAGATTGTCTTGACCATGTCTACATGCCTAAATGCACTGAGTTGCCGCCATGTGATAGGCTGATTATAAATTAAGTGTTAACGAGCAGTTGGACAGGTGTACCTAATAAATTGTCCTGTGAGTGTATGTTGGCATTAATGGTTCCCTTAATGAAATGTAGCTCTCCACAAGCAGCAACACTCATGCAACCCCAAACCATGACATTCCCACCACCATGCTTGACTGTAGGCAAGAAACACCTGTCTTTATACTCCTCACCTGGTTGCAGCCACACAAGCTTGACACCGTCTGTACCAAATAAGTTTATATTGGTCTCATCAAAACACAGGACATGGTTTCAGTAATCCATGTCCTTAGTCTGCTTGTCTTCAGCAAAATGCAGGCATCATCTTTAGAAGAAGCTTCCTTTTGGTACGACAGCCATGCAGACCAATTTGATGCAGCGTATGGTCTGAGCACTGACAGGCTGACCCTCACCCTTCAACCTCTGCAGCAACGTTGGTAGCACTCATTTGCCTATTTTGAAAAGACAATCTCTGGATATGACACTGAGCACATGCACTCAGCTTCTTTGGTTGATCATGGCAAGGCCTGTTCTGAGTGGAACTTATCAGGTTACACCAATGTATTGTCTCGGCCCATGTGCTGCAGCTCAGTTTCAATGTGTTGCCAATCTTCTTATAGTCCAGGCCATCTTTATGTAGTACAACAATTCATAAACGTCCATAAGTGGAAATCCAGTTTGTGCTATTAAAGGGGCATTCTCATCTGTACTTTTCAGCACTGCAAGTCAGCTCGGAGCTCGCTATGAGCCAACCATCTCAGAAAATGGAAAGAGCAGAGAATGAAAAGGGCATTCATTTTTATAGTCGTTCTGAATAGAGTCGAACACACTCAGTCAGCTATATTCGGAACTCCCACATAAATGAATGACAGGCGTAAGCTCCACCCTCCCAATACTTTCAGTCTGTCAGCTCATAGCAAGCTGACCTGCAGCGCTGAAAAGAAAAGCCCTTTAATTAGTCTCAGCTAGTTAAGCTGCTTCATGTAGGTTAAATTCTAGTAAGCGTGGGCATAAATATTTATTTTATTTTGAAAAACCTGAAGTACACATTTTACATCGTAAGGGCTTGTTCACACGGAGTTTACACTCCGTGTTACAAGCGCTTTTAGGATCCGTCTTGAGGTCCGCTCTGTCGCTCCCCAAGACGAATCTAAACAATTAGCAGTGAGATTATCACTGCTGTCTATGAGGAAGACGCAGTGGCGTTCACATGACAGATCGCCGCTGCGTGTTTCAATAGCGCAGCTCCGCTCCGTCTTGAAAAGAATTGCATGTCATTTCTTTTCAAGACGGAGCCGAGCTGCGCTTTTGAAACACCCAGCGGTGATCCCTGATGTGAACGCCGCTCCTTGTTCAGCACAGCGAGCAGTGAGAATCTCACTGCTAATTGTTAGATCCGTCTTGGAGACCGACAGAGCGGACCTCAAGACGGATCCTTAAAGCGCTTGTAACACGGAGTGTAATCTCTGTGTGAACAAGCCCTAAGGATACGACCACATGGCAGGGGCTTTCAGTCAGTTTTTCAGATGATTTTTGGATTTAAAATCTTATGCCGTTTTTGAGTGGAAGGTGTGTTATTCAATGGTTAAGGGGGACGTCCGAATTCGCAAACTATGGACAGATCTATCCCCCAAAACCATTTAGACGATAAAATACCGACTGGATTCTTCAACAGAATCTGAACCGGCATTTTATAACTACTATGTGGCCATATCCTAAAAACTGGGCTGAAGATTGTGCATGTTCCAAGTTTTTCAGAACACCGGCGGTGTGAAAATCTGTCCAGTAGAAAAACCCTGCAGTGTAGGCTAGTGGACGGATTTTCTATTGACGTCTACAGGAATGGTTGACAGTCGGTTTTCAGATGGTTTCACAATCCAAAAACTGCCTGAAAGACCAGCTGAAAACCCTTGCCTTGTGGATGCACCCTTACAGACAACATGGATAATTATATTTATTTAAAAAAAACATCACTACAATTTTTACCACAATTTCATCCAGTCCAAACTTGAGTTAATATGAGTTTAAACAGCACTCTTATATTTTGTTCATATAACACAGTGAGAAGAAGCAGAAATTTATGGATCGAACTAAAAACATTGAA
>JAODAL010066106.1:0-17914 GCA_025379985.1 Phyllomedusa bahiana | reverse complement strand
GCCCCCCAGTTTTTAAAAAGTGCCGGAAAAAGGAGTCTTTGAACACATTTAGTTGAACTGACTTGACTATATTGTCTGGCCACAGCATGACCCCAAAACCCATGACCACAGATTTAAAAAGTGCTAAAAAAAGGAGTCTTTAACCCACATTTTATTTGAAGGGAAAATTGATATACCTGTCCTGGGTAACCTACATCGTTAAAGTCTTCCCGTACCCCCCTTGTTTTTAAGGAAAATTTTATCAGTTTTTTGTGCATCCCATTTTTTTTTGTTTTAATTCTGAAAACAATTTTTAAATAGGAGAACCCCCACCCATCTTTGTTTCTTTTTTTCTTTAATGTTTTTAAAGGGGGTTGTTCACTACGGGGATTGTAGCTATGTTAAAAGTCCTGAAAAAACAATCATTTTCCCAATAGTGTCTTTAAACAGTGCCCTACCTTTTCCTTTTCTGACACACCATCCCCCCTTGACCACTCTTGAAAATTTGTGAAAACAAATGTTGTTAAAACCACTTTTTTACAAAGGATGTAGTATAGCTGATTTCACAGAAACATGCCCCAAAAATTCAAAACGCCCCTTGAGCCAAAATTTTGAAAATTTGAAGAACACATTTCTGTTAGAAACCAAAATTTTTTTAAATAACCTGTGTATTGCTGATTTAAAAGCAGCTGCCCAAAAAAAATTATAAAAATGACTTCTCACCAGTTAAAAAAAGTGAGGGGAAAAATGCCACTTAGAAGCCACATTTCGTTCCAAAGACCCGATTTCGTATCTCAAGCAACAGACCCAAAACCATTGACAATGCAAAAAATTTAAGAGAAGTGAGTAAATGGAATAGGTTTTGTCATGAAACCTTGGTGCTTTTTACAAATCTTCAAGCAAAACAGCAAATGAATTTTGGGAAGAAATAAAAATTGGTTAAAATGATTTTTTAAAAAAAAGTTTTCAAGAGGACCTTTCTGTTTTAAAGGGGAATGTAAGTAGACCCGGCAACTAATCGTGACCTCGCAAATTGGGGGCCCCAACTCATCGAGATCCATGCCCGATTACCTTGATGAAATCAAACGATCCACATATCTGTGGAAAGCGGAGATTTTTTTTGTAATGACCCTCCATGTGCTGAAGGTGCTAGATATATGGTCAGCTTTCAACACCTCTATGCGTGGGGGGCCTGGGCCATTCACCCTTTTGGGGTACCCGGGTTTGATTGGTCCCGGGAACACATCCAAAAAATCGGGGTTGAACCAGATAGTCGGCAAAAATGTCTTAAAATTTTCTTTGTTGTTGTGTTATCAAGAAAAAGTTGCCTCACCACATTCTTCGTTTTAAAGCTGGGAACGCCGGACCCCCTCCCGGGGGAACTCAAAAAAACAAAATCCCCCAAAAGGATTTTCCAGCGAATCCAATTGCTATAAAAATTGTAATTTTTTTTTGGTTGCAAAAAAACCAACAGTCCATCTTAAAATGGGTCCTAGGGAAGAAGCGAGCGTTTCGGCGTAAACGTCCTTGTTAGATAATGGAAGGGTACAAAAAATACCCCTTTTATACAATCTTAAAAAAAAAAAACTTAACCTGAACGTGAATGTACCCTTTCCGTCATAGCGCACTGCACTTCCCGGGCCGCACAAACCAACGAAGTGACGACACGGATGCGCAATACACCTAAAATAAAATGCCTGGTAAGGGCAAGCACGTTGCATGCGCAGGACCGCTGCAGGCTTTGTAGTAAAGACTTGAGCGCGCGGTGGCAACAATGCAAAACGCATATGTAAGTTTTGCTATAGACGGACAGGGACATGGTAAGCTAAAAAAACACAAATACAAATAAACAAAATTTTGCCAAATCACAGTTACTGCAAAATAATTGGCATACATAGGTGAAGAAAAAACATCTAATTATTTAAAGTATCTTTAAGTATCATAGAAGTGCGAGGTACATATGATGGTAACCAAACTGTGCTGAAACTCAATAGTGATAAATTGTTTCACGTTTTAAGATTAAGAGACCATTGGGCACTGTAGTTTGAGTGAGTATCCAGAAACGACTCTCTGTCTCGCAGTAGGCGATCAAACATCACCTCCACGTGAGGGTTTGGTTACTCTTTCAATGCCCTTGATTTTAAGGCTGTTATAGTTAGACTTTGACCTCTGAAATGTAGGCTGTTGGATTCTATTGCGGACAGAGTTGTTCGGTGATTGTCATTCAAATGTTCCAAAAACAGTGTCTTTTGCTTATGGTAGTATTGCCTACATATGTAGGTTGCATAGAACGCTAAGTAGCAAGATAAGATTAACATGAAGGGGTATCCACATTAATGTATTGAGGATGGCATATTTCGGCTACATTGCTTATCTGAAAGTGATTGTACCAGTAATCACAAAATTAAGGTTCTGCATGGACAAGTACCACAACTTCATAATAAATCCCTTTATACTTTAGCCATGTATTGCTTAGGGTTATTCGACAAGACCAAATTGGGAGAAATAATGTTTCCTCAATGTAGGGCGGTTTCCTAGATTACCACCTGGATCCCTTGTAACACCTGCCTCTAGAATAGATCCTATGTATATGGGTAAATATTTTAAAAAATATCATACGTATATCTGAAAATTTTGCTTTGATCAACAAACAGCATCACATTTTCTTATTAGAAGAAGCGTTGACTAAGGGCCAAGGTTGGGTTTATTGCGGGTCAACCAGTGATTCCACTGTTTTTTGATTAAAATGTTGATGCGACGATCTAGTAATCCCTTAGGGGTAACCTGAAGACCAAGTATGGTACAAAATGTTGTGTCTTTCCTTTCATAATCTGCACCTGGTTACAATTCTCTTCGCCCGCGTTAATCTCTGCGATTGGATTAGAACGTCGGGTATGCCTCGGTATGAGAACTCCTAAAGTGGAAGGATGGTGTTACCTGCTGTTGTTTTCAGATATGATTGGACATGAATGACTGGCCCACATACCAGTTAATGCAAGATCCATAAAAAAGTTATGTCCACCTACCCCTGATGCGATGCGCGTGAATTTTAGGTTGAATGGATTTCCATTCAAAAATTGTCATAGAAAAGCGGTATGGCAAGTACATCTCCCTCCCAAATAACAGGGTAGTATCATCGATTGTATGCCATACCAGCAGATCGCATTTACAAGAGAGGTTGGTAGAGGTGAAATACATAAGTATATCCACCACGCCATCACCCAAATTGGCAACGGAGGGGGAAAAATTGGCCCAATAGAGACTCACGTACTGAAGGTAAATGCTCGTTGAAAGAAAAATAATTATGTGTATGAGAAAATCTGCTACAGACACAATAAAAATAGATAATTTCGTAACCCGAATAATAGCACAAATGCTTGAGGTTGGATATTCAAATGCTTCAATGCGTCCTGGTGGGGAATACTCGTGTTAGAGATTCCATGTTCAAACTCAACCATGTTCTACACTCCCCTCAAACTGCCGGTGTGCAGACTCCGAGTAATCTGTGTGTCTTGTAGATAGCTTGGGATCCTGTATACACAATGGCTGTAAGTGGCCATCCAGCCACTGGGACAGTCTCTCAAAAGGGAGCCAATGCCCGATACTATAAGGTCGCATCGGGGGCTCTCTGTACACTTGTGATTTTTCGGCAGGGCATACATGATGGGCATTAGGGGACATTTGCTCAAAGGAAATCAATTGTTTTTGGTCAAATACAAGCTAAGGATAGGACTTCCCGTAGTAGTGTGTACATCTGTGCCCTATATTCAATGGTCGGATCCTGTGGGAGTAACCTGTATATGTGGATGGTGTCAGAACAGCATATTAGCTATGGCTGTCATGTTGTACCTTTTGTCCATTACTACCACGGTGCCCCCTTTGTCGGCCATTTTGATCACCACTTCAGAATTTCTTGCTTAAATTTGTAAAGCTCTACATGTTCTGAGTGGGACAAATTGTGTATTTTGGAGCCAGGGGACACCGTGGGTAGGACAATGCCTAAAAAGATCCTTCTCCATCATTTTGTAAACCTATTCCATAGAAGTCAGTGCGTGAATTGTAATGGATAAAACTCTTATTGGAATCTGAAAAGGAGGTAAGTGGCTCTGTCCTCCAGACTAGATGAATCATTGCAATTCTCCTAAAGTCAAACAGAGCACTTGCTCCTTAAACAATACATGCATTTCATAAAATTGGATCTGGTATCGGGGACTCATTATTGGCATGCACACATTCTGAATTCTTCATCCAAAGACCAAATGTGGCGTTTTGAGCGTGAGGAAACGTACAAATTTCATATTACATCTTTTAAAGTAGAAAACAATCAAAATTATGGTGTAAGGCCAAAATTTAGACCAATAAAAGATAAACTTTGAAGTGGACTTGACCAATTGTGTCGAGGACAAATTCACAACGTCCAGTTGTTGACACTTGGTCACTTCGTCCCTGCTTGTCGGGTTTACTTTCTGAAGATTTTTCTGCGATGCTCTCCTGCCCCCTCGCCGCCTCTCGTTTTTTTATTCTTTTTTCTGCGCACGATAGCGATAATTGAGGGTGCGCATTTCTTGCCATTATGTCGGGAATTGAATCCTCACGGGAATCTTTGGTGGCGTCGGGAGGAGCCGAGTCCAGAGAGCCAAAAACTCTCACGTCTCTGGATCGGTAAACACTAAGAGTATGCGTATGATCTGCTGTTTCAAATTGATGTCTGGGTGTAGAAGCCATCCATTCTTCTGAGTCCCCATTCATAACGCTTTTCATTTTTCGTATCGTTGGTAATCACTTTGGAAATTTCAATTTCGTAACATGCCATGATTGGATCTCTCACTGATTAATGACTGCATTACATGCAGTTGCGTGGGTGGTAAATAAAGATTGCCCGAGGTCACATTAGGCTTCTGCCACATCGTCCTGCTGTGCTGCTGCTGACCGCTACGGCTATTGGCACTTCTACTGCTTGTCACAGTCGCTGACGTTGTTCCTCGTGACATTGAAGAACATGAACGAAAAGATGTTTCAGTTGATCATTCAGCAAGGTCTATTTCTGCTATCTTACTCTCTCTCTTGGGTGGTGGATAGGACAGTTGCTGAGTTTTTGTTTTGTACGGTGGTATCCAGGTGGTGGCTCACCCGAGTATGGTTGTTTCATTTTGATGGCACTTAATTCGAAGGAGGGGATCATGTTGGGGAAAGATGAAATCAAGCATCTATGTGATAGGAGGGAGCATGATTTCCCATAGACTTGGGTTGAGGGGCACTAGCAAATGATCTTCCTATCTTCCTCTCGTCCTCAATATATAGGCCAACCTCTTTACAAGGAGCGGTCATTGGTGAACGTCGTTGTCCGGAATCCTCCTCTCTCCTCCCTCTCTCCGCTTCTCCAGGAACTGCCTTCACCACACGCCCTGACTTGCTCAGATGATGCACCCTGAGAGTGAGGCGCGCTGTGCACTAGCCCTGGACCCGAATCATGCCTATGAAGACCAATAAAATGTAAGAAAACTGTCGGGCCTTGTGTGATTCGACAGGATGAGATGAAGTCCGTAGTCCGATCTGTGTCCTTTTCTCGTCGCTGGTGGAACCTGATGTTTAGAGTGTCCAACGATCGTGTCACAGAATAACGTTTCAAAAAATACACTCTACGCAATGTATGCTGATCTAGGCGCATTTTCCGCAACTGACCTCATTCTTGGTGGTTCTTAACATCTGGGCAAGGATGGTGCAGAGCTCTTTGCACCTGCACTCCACTCGGTTGGCTTCAACACCGATGGTCCCGACCGTGCCTTGTACAAGGCCATCTGTCACTTTCGTACTGGTAATGGCAATTGCTCTTGCTTGCCCACATCGTGGTGTTGTGGAGCGTTAGGAATTCCAAGGTGTTGCTCAGCTTCAAAATGAGACGGTTGTAAGGTGGTAAGGCCAGCTGACCATGCAACGCAGCACAGGCGGGAGACAGCATAGCAGGTGCGACGGCGGAAAGTGACGAAGTAGGATCCTGGCCTTCTCTCAGGCCAGGCAGTCGAACCGTGGTAGTTCTCTTTAGATAATTTTTGGAGGACAAGGTTCATGACTATTGGTGCTCCAGGCAAGGGATGTGCTCAGACTCCCTACCTGATTATTTATATTTGCTGTCGGCAGCTAGATTTACGCCCGTTATCGCCGTCTACAACATCCATTGCTACTGGACAAGGCTTCTTGTAAAGCCAGCACCAGCTCTTAACTCTGACTACAGCGTCATCGCTTGCGGATGAGTGGTATCACACTCGCTCCTTCTTAAACCTGTTGTTTGGACTGTCACCCGACAAGATTAATTTCAAAACACGTCCTGGTTTCTCTGGGCCATTGTGATGAAACCAAGAGGACTTGGGGGGAAGAAAACCTAGCACGATCACCACTGCTGGTTTTTTGTGATCAGAGTTGCGCCGAGCCCTGTGAGCCTATCGACAATCGCACCAGAGACATCCACCACCAGTCACAGTGAGCTGTCACAGAGAATATAAAGGGCTTGGACAAGTGCGTACTGAGTTCCCAAATAGTGTCGGTGGTCAGAGTGGATCTTTTTCGGAACAGATGCAGACAACGAAGCTATCCTGAAATTTCTAGATGACCCGTAGTGCGGCCAAGGGCAAGGAAGGCTTTTTGGCAATGAACTGTGCTCTCCGGCATCCTCCGTATTGGGTCGGCAGGCAAGTAGGCCATGCAAGTTCGATTTCACTCATTCTGTGGCCACTCCAGAACGCGAATAATGGCAACATTCCCTCTCACGGCCTCAAAAAAGCCCTGGCATGCCGACATTCAGGCTTTTGGCTTTGGGGATCGTTCTTTGGTAGTCTAGAGTTTCATTCATGCTCCGCCAAACTGGATAACGAAGCTGGCTGCTAGGTGGCTCGTGTACTGCGTTGAGGTCATAAATTGGTGGGAAGGGAGAATGGGTAGGATGGGTTTGGTACGGTGCTGGTGGTCTCAAGGGTACGCGTGGAAGCTGATAGTCGGTGGATGTCCATGATTATGACTCTGAGAGAAATGGGCAGCTGGAGGAAGTTGGTGGTAGGGAGAGGAGGATGGTGGAGAAGCGTGTGTGACTGTGGTTGGCAGCCGATCGGCTGTGGCCTTTTTTGGCCATGTGTTGTCTCCATTTCAACTCCTGCATTCGCTGCATGGGGTATGGACAAGTTGGGTGTGGTTATACTTAAATCATAAGATTTTGCCTTACTTGATGTGTTTAGCGTTTACAGACTATATGTACATTTCTAGTGGGTGTAATCTAGAGGCTTGTTCGCGAAAAAAGGTCTCCCAAGTTGAGAGGTCATGGACCGGACCTTGTTCGCGGTAAATGCTGATAGCGAGGGAGCTCAGTGTTTCGCGGATCGTGGGTGGCGGCCAAGTCAATCATCGCAGAAGGACTTCTGCGACCGCCCTATGCCTCTTATTTGAGCTCTCTGAGAAACCCGTTACTGGGTACACTACAACTCTCCATCGTCTTCCTCTCTGTCCATTGATGAACGTGCGCTGCAAGAAATTTGCTGATAGACAGTACGGATCCGCAAATGTCGTCTTCTATCATCATCAACACAGGTGACTTGAGTCGTCCCTATGGGGGGGGCAACATTCTCTATCGCAGAGCTGAGGGCTACAGCCAGATGAAATGCAAGGCATGCCGCGTAGGAATATCACACCGTCGACTTCGCCAGGGATTTGTGACGATTTACCTCGGCTTCTTAAACTGCTATCATATGATGGATCAGTAAGTGGGGGTCTCAGTGCAGACACGAAAATCATCCTCTTTAGGGCCTCTCTGATCTTTTAATCATGCCTTTTGACCCCCCAACGCATTTTATCATCAACGAAGAGTCTTATAAAAATGGATTATCCACAAGTGGCGTGTGGGTTACACAAAGTGGACATTTAGGGGCGTGCGCTTCGACTTATGTTGGCGGATGCTGACGATTGTTGATGGACGACATACTAGTGGCCGGTGCTTTGGCTCGTGGCTAATCGAGGAAAGGTAAGAATGCTTGGGTGCAGGTGTGCATTACCAATGCAGAAACAGATTTGGCGACTACTGTTCGTTAGATGAGAATTCACGGGCTACTGACCAAAGCGTTGACAGGCCTGACTGGTCCTGCAACCGACGCATTTACCTGCTTGGTTGCGTGGTTGTAGCCAGCACTGGAAAGCGGACAGGCCTACTCTCAGTTCCTCTACCTCCTACACACCCTCTTGCTGCTTACACTGAATTTCGTCATTGTTCCGAAAGATATAGAAAATGTAAATTAGCAGGTGCTGGAAGAGTTATTGAGTAAGTTCTTATTAAAAGACTCAGCAAAATCTCACAGCTATTGTTAAATCCCTTTAATTTCTACAGTCAAACTCGGATTAGAAAACGAAATGTTTATAGCGAATACCCTCTGTGGATATGCGAGCGCATCGCGTTAAGAACCATATAGAGACAAAAATCAAAAAGAGGTCTTCCTTTCAGTTTGTGGGTTTTACATACTGTCCAGTAGGGACTAGCAATTGATAGTTTATTTCAACAAACTATTCTTACCAATAGTTGGCATATTCTCGCGCCAATGAGATTCCACGTATATATACAATGCTATTTTAAAAGTTATAACAGAGATAACAAGATGGTCGGTTTTTTCCCCCAATGAAATCCCCAACAGTAACTAAAAATTTTGTATTCAAAATTTAAGTAAAGGTGGTTTTAAAGCAAAAATGGGCTGCACCAAAGTTAAAAAAACCCTATTTGAATGATAGGATAAAAAAGGGGTTTGGTTTTTGCACCTATAAAATACCCCTGCGGTGACAAGAAAAGTTCTGTATCCTATTGTAAGTCAAGGGGGTCTTTGAACAAAAGGCCCTCTCCAAAGTGAAAAACACGTTTTTAAATTGTGTATGATAATATTAGGTGGTTTTTCACCTATGAAATCAACACCAATTACTGAAATTTCTGTAGGGAAATTTTAAAGTAAAAGTGGGTTTTTCAACAAAAAAGGCCTGTCCCAAAAGTGAACAAAAACCTAATTAAAAATTGTGTAGGAAATAATAAAATTTGGTTTTTGCCCTTAAATAACATGGGTGATAGAAAAGTTCTGTATTCTATTGTAAGTAAAAAGTGGGTTTTGAACAAAATGAGCTGCGCCCAAAGTAAAAAACACGTAATTAAATTGTTTTCTGATAATAATAGGGGGTTTTTGCATTAAAAAATAAACTCCAATTATAGAAATTTCTGTTGGTGATACCCGTAAAAGAGGGTCTTTTAAAAAAGGGCCCGCGCCCAAAGTAAAAAAAAAAACCCAAATTAAAATTGTGTAGAAAAATAAAAAACATGGTTTTTGCACTAAAATACACCTGCGGGACTAGAAAATTCTGTTTTTATTGAAAGTACAAAGTGGGTTTTGAACAAAAGGGGCTGCGCCAAAAGTAAAAAACATAATTAAATTGTTATGATAATAATAGGGTGGTTTTTGCCCTATGAAATAAATCCAATTACTAGCAAATTTCTGTATGGTGATATCCGACAAGATGGGTTTTTTAACAAAAATGGTTTTCGCCAAAGTGAAAAAAAACTAAAAATCGTGTCAGATAATAAAAGATGAGTTTTGCATATCAAAACCTGCAGTTATAGAAAAGATCTGTATCCTAATTAAATACAGGCTGACAAAAAACAAGCCCAATATTTCACCAAAAAACTGGCCAAAAAAATGTTCAAAAAACCCTTTCAATGCAGGGTCAAAGCAGTTGGACTGCACAATATCCACTATCCTTTCAAAGTCTGCCAGGCCCGTCTGTCTGGTTGCCCCCCAAAACCCCCCCTCCATGGTGTACGCGTAGTTTCTTCTTTCAAATTCAGCCCAATAAAAAAATGAAATTTTCTAATTACCTATGTTTAATTTTTACAGCAAAAGCATGTTTTGTGTGAAAAAAGAAACTGTGTCGGAGCTGTATTGAGAGAACCTAGCACATTGTTTATGAGACCAGACACACACTGATTGTGAAAGAAGGGTTTTTTCTTGTAAAACGAGGTCTTGTGATTTTTTTCCAGCCAATCACAAAAAATACAATTCCCCGTCGAGTGCAAAGCGCTCACCCCGCTCTTTCTATAAGCTGATTTGTGGCCCCAAAATGACAGGAAGCGTATTTTGATTTTGACGATTTTACCTAAATTATCACGTGATCGGAAAATTTCGATCAACCTAAAAACCGTGCCGATCTCAACTTTGTCGATTATAATCGCTCAACACTACTCAAGACATCATCCGGTCAATGTTTTTGCTCATCATGATCTACAAGGGATCCTGAAACGGTCGCAGCAACCTCATCTCAGTAAACAGCGCCATCTCCGTATACAATGCTTATTACTGATGTCACTTTGAAGAGATGTACTACTCTCAACCCAGCCACTCTGCTTCCTCTCTCAAGGGGGGAAGATGAAGATGAAGATCAGTCTACTACAGATGAAGACCAGACTGCCGTGGATGAACCTCTTCATGACTACCTTGAACAAATGGAGGCTGAAACCTCACATCTTCCTACTGTCTCTACATCCAAGTTGGAGAACCCAGACTATGTCTTCTTCACAGATGGATCCAAATATGCGGATGATCAAGGACGATTCCATACAGCATTTGCTGTGGTTACCTTGCAAGAAACCGTGAAGGCTGCATCTTTACCTTCGAGAATGCCAGCCCAAGAAGGTGAACTCTGTGCTGTAACGGAAGCTTGTAAGCTCACTGAAGAGAAGACCATGGACATATAAACCGACTCAGCCTAAATGTACGGAGTAGCCTATGAATTTGGCCTGAAGTGGGCCCTGCGAGGTTTCCAGACAGCTAGTGGAACGCCCATCAAGAAACCATTCAGACTCTGATGCATGCTCTCCAATTGCCAGCCCAAGTGGCCGTTTTGAAGACAAAGCCCATGGAAGAATGGAGACAGTGGAAGTAGAAGGCACCTACAGAGCAGACTTGGCAGCAAAGGCCACAGCTCTCTTTCCAGAGATTCAAGAGGAAGCAGTGGCCTTATATGTGCCGACCAGAGCAGAGAAGAAAGAAGGAGAATGTGAGAAGAAAGGAGGAGAATGTGAGATGAAAGGAGGAGAATGTGAGAAGAAAGAAGGAGAAGGTGAGAAGAAAGAAGGAGAAGGTGAGAAGAAAGAAAGAGAGGGTGAGAAGAAAGAAGGAGAATGTGAGAAGAAAGAAGGAAAGAAGAAGGTGAGAAGAAGAAATAAGAAGGAAAGAATAGAGAGGAACAAGAAGAGAAAAACCACGGACAAGATGCATTGAATCCAGGTGTTAACCTGTTGAGACAATCTCAAACAACTTGAACAAGCCCGAAGGAATGGAAAAGTTGGGAGGAATCGGGAGCAGAGATACACCAAGCTGGATACTAGACGAAAGACTTTGTTTACCAACGGCATTATATCCAGCTGTAGTACAATGGGCTCATAGTACTACCCACAGAGGAACTAACCAGATGATCTTCATTTCCCACGGCAAGTAGCCATGCTAGAAGTTGTAAAATATGCAATACTTGTAACCCAGGAGGACTGATGCCAACACAAAGGAATCATTTGGCTAAACACTATATCTTCTCCAGCGGATCCAGACTGAACACATTGAATTACCCCAGAGTGGAAAATACAAGTATGTTCTAGTAGTGGTGGATATGTTCTCAGGATGGCCTGAAGTCTTCCCAGTTACCAACATGACTGCCAGAACCACCGTGAATAAACTATTGACTGAGTTGATATGCAGATTTGGGATCCCTGAGGTTATTAAATCTGACCAAGGACCTGCCTTCACTGCAGAAGTAACCAAAGACATTTGGAAACTAGTAGGAGCTGACCTCGACCTGCACACCCCCTACCATCCCGAATTCAGCAGGAAAGTGGAAAGAATGAACGCCACTCTGAAGAACAAAAATGCTGAAAGCTAGCAAATAAACATCTCTTCCCTGGCCCGAGATCCTACCCATTGCACTCTATTCTGTCAGAAACTCCCCTAGGCAGCCCCACTGGTCTCACCCCTAAGGAGATAGTATTCTCAGGCCCGCCAAGATTAGGGATTTTTCACACATAGCAGTTGAGTGCAGGGAATGATAGCTTTTGCGGCAGACGGTAGTGGATCCTCTGGACCAGCGCAAGCGATGGTGTAAGCCGTACCAGGGAGCGGAGTCTAAGCAGCACCCAGTTTTCACCAGAGCCCGCCGCAAAGCAGGATGGACTTGCTGCGGTGGGAAACTACCAGGTCGCTTCCACTGGCGTGACTTGCCTGCGGTGGCGGCCAAGGGCGAGCGTGGTACCAAATCGTAAGACGTAGACGTAGTCGTGGACAGACAATAAGGTCAGGGCAGGCGGCAGAGGGTTGTGGGCAAAGGATGTAGCAGGAGGTTGAAAACACGGATAGGTCAGGAACGCACTAGGAAACGCTTTCTCTATGGCACAGGGCACAAATAGATCCGGCAAGGACAAGTCGGGGGCAGTACCGTTATATAGGGTCAGCGGCTGGCTAACCAATCACCGGCACACTGTCCCTTTAAATCTCAGGGAGCTGCCGTACGCGCACCCTAGAGGGCGGTAGCGCGCACAGCAGCCGGGCGAGGAGTAAGTCTGTGCTCCCAGGGGGGCGAGTGAGCCCGCTGCCCGACATGCGGACCGCGGCGCCACTCGTCCCCGCAGCCGGGGAAGCAAGGGAGTCACGGCTGCGCCCGCCAACCGAACCGCGGGGCGAGGGGCCAGCCGTGACAGTAACCCCCCCCCCCCCCCCTTAAGCCTCCCCCTCCTTTTGGAACGAAGAAATCTTTACACTAAATCACGGTCTAAGATGTTGTCCTCCGGCTCCCAGGATCTCTCCTCCGGCCCGAATCCCTCCCAGTCAATAAGAAAATATCGCCTACCTCTGATAATTTTCATGGCCAGAATCTCTTTGACTGTGAACACATTGGAGGCCTCCGCTTCAGGGGTGGAAGAGGCGACCTTCTGAGAGAAGCGGTTAAGGATCATAGGTTTCAATAGGGAGACATGGAAGGAATTCGGGATACGCATAGAAGAAGGGAGCCGGAGCTTATAGGCCGCAGGGTTAATTCGTCCAAAGACCTCAAATGGACCCAAGAAGAGTGGACCCAGCTTGTAGCTTGGAATCTTGAGCTGGATGTACTTTGCGGACAGCCATACTTTATCTCCTGGAACGAAGATCGGTGGAGATCTTCTCTTTTTGTCCGCCTGGTTCTTCATGCGGACAACGGCACGCCGCAGGGACTGGCGAGTCTGCTCCCAAATGGCTGACATATCCCGGACCAGGGAATCCACCGCAGGCACTTCCGAAGATGTAGGCAGGGGGAGTGGTGGGCGGGGATGTAACCCATAAACCACATAGAAAGGTGAAGAGCCAGTCGAGTCTGAGTCCAATGAATTATAAGAAAACTCCACCCAAGGTAATAAACAAAGTGGCGTAAATATGTGCCAAGGATCTGGTTAATCCTCTCTACCTGGCCGTTGGACTGAGGATGATAGGCCGAGGAAAAGTCCAGCTTCACTTGAAGACGGGAGCAAAGAGCACGCCAAAACCTGGAAACAAACTGGACTCCCCGGTCCGAGACTATGTGTAACGGGAGGCCGTGCAAGCGAAAAATATGTTCAAAGAAGAGAGTGGCGAGCTGTGGCGCCGTGGGCAGACCAGGCAACGGAACAAAATGGGCCATTTTAGATTACAGTATTACCCACAGACGGTGGGAGGTTGGTGATGAAATCCATGGATATTTGAGACCATGGGGAATCAGGAGTCGGCAGGGGCAGAAGTAAACCAGATAAGCTCTGCCGAGGAGACTTGTTTCGGGCACAGATAACACAGGCTTCCACAAAATCTTTTGAATCCTTAGCGAGCACAGGCCACCAATAGAGATTAACTGGTATGTCTTCCGAGCCCCGGGATGACCTGTCATTCTGGAGCAATGGCCCCATTTGAGGATTCTCTTTTGGAGTGCCGGGCGTACATATGTCTTGCCCGGGGGCAACTGATGGAGATCCAGCGGGGCAGCGTGGATCAAACGTTCAGGGGGTATTATATGCTGCGGACCTGGTTCTTCGCCGATAGCATCTGAAGCGCGGGAAAGCGCATCGGCCTTGATGTTCTTGTCTGCCGGGCGAAAGTGAATTCGAAAGTCAAAGCGAGAAAAGAACAGAGACCATCTTGCTTGCCGGGGATTAAGACGCTGCGCCGTCTGAAGATACTGGAGGTTTTTGTGGTCTGTATATATGTCGATGGGATGACGAGCCCCTTCTAGAAGATGGCGCCACTCCTCCAGTGCCAGCTTGATGGCAAATAATTCGTGGTTCCCGATAGCGTAATTCTTCTCGGCCGACGAGAACATCTTGGAAAAGAATCCGCATGTGAGGGACTTGCCCCTAGGTCCTTTTTGCAAGAGGACCGCCTCTGCCCCCACGGACGAGGCATCCACTTCCAATGAGAATGGCTTCTCCGGATTTGGGCGAGACAGAACAGGAGCAGAGGCAAAACCAGACTTTAGTTCCGTAAACGCTTTTTCGACCGCCGGGGACCAGAGTCTGGGTTTGGCGTTTTTCTTGGTCAGTGCCATCATCGGTGCTACCAGCGTGGAAAAATGGGGAATAAACTTTCTATAATAATTAGAAAACCCCAGGAAGCGTTGAATAGCCCGAAGGCCGACAGGGCGAGGCCACTGCAGAACAGCAGACAATTTAGCTGGATCCATACGCAGCCCTTTATCTGAGACAATGTATCCCTGGAACGGTAAACTGGTCTGATGAAATAGGCATTTTTTCCAGTTTGCCGTACAAGTGGTTACTACGGAGGCGTCTCAATACTTTGCGAATGTGCAGGCGGTCGGTCTGTGGATCCGGAGAAAATATCAGGATGTCATACAAGTAGACAATGACACAAGTGTAGAGGAGGTCCCTAAAGATGTCATTGACAAACTCCTGGAAGACGGCCGGGCATTGCAAAGACCAAATGGCATCACCAGGTACTCGAAGAGCCCATCCCGAGTGTTGAAGGCAGTCTTCCACTCAACTCCTACTCGGATCATGATGAGATTATACGCTCCACGCAAGTCCAATTTAGAAAAGAACTTGACACCCCGGAGCCGGTCGAATAGTTCCGAGATTAGCGGCAACGGATACCGGTTCTTCACCGTGATTTTATTAAGGCCTCGGTAATCAATGCAGGGGCGAAGGTATCCGTCCTTCTTCTCGACGAAGAAGAACCCGGCACCGGCAGGAGACGAGGACGTATGGATAAAGCAGGCCTGGCAGGGCCTTGCGGGATGACTGCGGAGAAGAGTGATGCACCGGGCGAGGTGTCACCAAGCAGGAGTTCCGGCCATCAGGACCCCAACTCGTAACTTCGCCTGTCTTCCAGTCGAGCGTAGGGGCATGGTGTTGCAACCATGGAAGTCCCAACAGGATCGCTGAGGAAGAACGAGGCAGTATGTAGAAGGTAACCTTCTCCTTGTGTAAGGCCCCCATCTGGAGAGAAACGGGCTCGGTACGATACTGTATGGGATCTCTCAGGAGCTCACCACTGACAGAAGATATCACGAGCGGCTTTTCCAGGCGAACCGTCGGCAGACGATAACGGGAGACCAAGGACGCGTGGATGAAATTCCCGGCGGACCCGGAGTCCAAGGAAGCCGGCACCTGGAACGAGAGTCCCGTGTTGGTCGTGACCACTACCGGCATAGTCAGTCGTGGAGAGGAAGAGGTAGCACCTAGGATCGCCTTTCCAATGTGTCCTAGGTGCGGAGTTTCCCGAACGCTGAGGGAGTCGAGGACAGGTTCTTCGGAAATGACCTGAGCCGGCACAATAAAGACACAAGTTCTCCGCTCGACGGCGGGACAGCTCTTGTTCGGACAAGCGAATCTGGTCCACTTGCATAGGTTTCTCCCCAGAAGCTTGAGGGAGCGGCAATGGAGACCTCTGGAACACCGGGGCCAGACGGGGCCAGCGGCGAAGTTGTACCGGATCGCGCTCCTGACGGAGTTCCTCCTGTCTCTCCGTGCAGCATATGTCTATACGGGTAGCCAAGTGAATGAGATCACTGAGAGAAGATGGTAGATCTCTGACAGCAAGTGCATCCTTGACCCAACTAGATAGGCCCTTCTTAAATGTGGCACAGAGGGCGGCCTCATTCCAGGTTAATTCTGAGGCCAGGGTGCGGAACTGGACGGCATAGTCTCCGACCGACGATTCTCCCTGACGAGGTTCAGGAGTGCCGTTTCGGCTGATGACGCACGTGCCGGTTCCTCAAAAACGCTCCGGAACTCATGGAGGAAGACCTGCAGATCAGCTGTAATAGGATCTAGGATCATTCCTGTCCCAGAGAGGCGTAGCCCAAGCCAGGGCCTTACCAGAGAGGAGGATAACAACAAACGCCACCTTAGAACGTTCGGTCAAAAACTGGTCGGCGATCAGCTCGATGTGCATGGAGCACTGGGTGATGAATCCCCTGCAAAGTTTCGGGTCCCCATCGTACTTGGAAGGTAACGAGAGCTTGAGCTTGGGACCCACGGACACTGCTGGGACCGTCGGGGAGGAGGCCGCCACGGGTGGCGTTTGCGGCTGCTGCTGGATGGTGAGGAACTGCTGCATCATAGTAGAGAGCTGAGTCAGCTGTTCGGCCTGTTGCGCAATCTGCTGCGACTGCTGAGCGACTACCGAAGACAGGTCCGCGACACTGGGCAGAGTCACCTTGGCGGGATCCATGGCTGGATCTAACTGTTACGGCAGACGGTAGTGGATCCTCTGGACCAGCGCAAGCGATGGTGTAAGCCGTACACCAGAGCCCGCCGCAAAAGCGGGATGGACTTGCTGCGGTGGGAAACTACCAGGTCGCTTCCACTGGCATGACTTGCTTGCGGTGGCGGCCAAGGGCGAGCGTGGTACCAAATCGTAAGACGTAGACGTACTCGTGGACAGACAATAAGGTCAGGGCAGGCGGCAGAGGTTCGTGGTTAAAGGACATAGCAGGAGGTCGAAAACACGGATAGGTCAGGAACGCACTAGGAAATGCTTTCTCTACGGCACAGGGCACAAATAGATCCGGCAAGGACAAGTCGGGGGAGGTACCGTTATATAGGGTCAGCGGCTGGCTAAACTAATCACCAGCGCACTGTCCCTTTAAATCTCAGGGAGCTGCCGTACGCGCGCCCTAGAGGGGCACAGCAGCCGGGCGAGGAGTGCACGGAGACAAGAGTGTGGCCGGGTAAATCTGTGCTCCCAGGGGGGCGAGTGAGCCCGCTGCCCGACATGTGGACCGCGGCGCCACTCGTCCCCGCAGCCGGGGAGCAAAGGAGTCACGGCTGCGCCCGCCACCCGTACCACGTGAAGAGGGGCCAGCCGTGACAATAGCCTTGTAAAATATGTTATAAATCTGTGTAATGAATTGAAACTAATCCATGCCATAGTGTTCTCCTCCATTCCAGATCCAGACTCTGATCAAAGCTGCAACCTCCTGGTGACTTTGTGTGGGTGCAGAAACATGTCAAAGATTCTCTGGAGCCCAGATTTGGCCAAACCAAGTACTTCTGGTGTCCCCCAACCTCAGTAAAACTTGAAGGAAGACCCCCCCTGGGTGCATGCTTCACACTGCAAGAAAGTGACTCTGACCAATAAGTCATTATGAACTTTTCCCTTATCCTTTCATATGTTTGTCTTGTCTGGATTTGAGTAAAAATGCAAGAGGGACAACCAAGGGGGGGTGCCTGATGAATTCAAAGCTAGGGATCAGGTCAAAGGGTTTTAATCACTTACGCCCCAGATAACAATCAACAAATGTATGGACTGGGTAAATTACATCTATTGTAATCAACAGAGGTTTGATAATTACACCCGAGATGCGTTACAAGGTATAGCTGAACAATTAAGCGCCATCTCCATCATGACTCTCCAGAATCATT
>JAODAL010066105.1:0-17915 GCA_025379985.1 Phyllomedusa bahiana | reverse complement strand
AGCCTGAGGTCTCAAAACCCAGCATAACGGGTTTATTTTGGGCAAGGTGCAATCGGGGTTTTGAGATGCAATACAGCTGGGTTTCTAATGATACAGAACAGGGGTCGATAGGGCCCCGTCAAAGGAAAGTACACTGTAGATGGGGGGAACATGGGTCAAATAATGGGGTTTGGTGGCAGCCCCATGTGATGGTAGGTGAGATCCAAGCGTCTTGTAGTGGGAGAAGTCAGGCCCCGGGGTTGCCCTGCAACTCAGAACTACAAGACATGAAGATTTCAGTGAAGAAAATGTTGGGAATGTCTCAGGATTATGGTGTGCCTTGAGGGTTTTTAGTAGGGAACGTCAAAACCAGTGGGGGAAAAATGTGCTACCGTGGTGGGGGTAAGATCTCCTGGATTCGTGATTGTATGTTAGTGCAAAGCAAGTCCGCTCTTTGGGGTTGGGAAAAAGGAAGGATTGTGCCGGGCGGTTCCCCAAAAAACCCCTAAAAGGTGGTGCTGGGAACCCTTCGGTAAATCAGGAAAGGATTCCCTGGTCCTTGGCATTGGGGAGTGGAGAGGGGTTTTTCCCCTAAGGCAACAGGTGAAGTTCGGGGGAGAACCATAGTGATAAATACCCAGGGTGGGGAAAAGAGGATGCAAACCCCGGTTGGGGGTGCGTTGTCCTTAGCAAAGGGTTTAAACATGGGTATTAACTGGGGAACGCAAGCCGGGTACTGGGAAAAAAGGATATTGGAGGTTGGGGTTGACTCCTGTACTCTTTCGGTAAAAAAGTATTTGGTCCCTCAAAGTAAACCAGCTCAGGTGTTTTGCAGCGTGGATTCCCCAGAACATGCTTTGACCCTGGAGGAAGGTTTTGTGAAAGGTGAAAAAGGCCTACCCTTTATCAAAGGGGGGGGTTGTGGCGGTGCGCCCTTAAAAGACGCATTTCTCCCCACTAATGTTCGCAAAGTGAGTTCCAAGGTAATGGGTTCCAAGTTGCGGGCCTCCGGGGAGTGCATATAGGGGAAAGTGCCGACGCGCGGGTCACGGCGGTGCCCGTCGCGTAGCTTCTCGGTTTTTCTGCTATATGGCTCCCTGAGAGTCCATGTAGGAAAAGTGTCCCAGCCGGCGCACGGGCCATCGAAAGGGACCAGCCGACGTGCCTCGAGTTTAAGCCCGTGGTAGAGTTTTTCGCTCATTTTTTGGGCTGAAAAACTCGGCTTTTACTCAGTTTATAGGGTATAACATGAATGCACACAACATATATACACCAAACCACACTATATATACAACAATACACCACTATATATATATATTACACACACATAACCGTTCAAAGTTGGGGTCACCATTGTGGGGGGTTTTCCTGAAGACTATTCTTTTATTTATCAAATGAGTTGCAAAAATGATTGATAAATATAGTCCAGACATGGACAAGGTTAGAAATAATTATTTTTATTTGAAATATAATGTTCTACTTCCCAAACTTTGCTTTCGTCAAAAGAATGCTCCTTTGCTCAGCAAATTACAATATTGCATTCTAGCTGTTTATTTGCTGAGGTCATCTGCGAAAAATTTCTCCACATACCTCCTAGAAGCACTCCAACATGTTGGATTGGCTTGATGGGCACTTTTTGCCATACCATTTCGGTTCTAGCTGGCTCCCATAACAGATCAATGGAGTTGAGATCTGTGGTGACTGCTACTGGCACACTCCATTTCAGTTGGAATACCAGCTGCCTGCCTTCTTCCCCTAAAAGTTCTTGCATAATTGGGAGGTGTGCTTTGGGGTCATTTGTTCATGTTGCAGGATGAAATTCCCCTATTACCTTGTACCAAATTTCACCTACTTTACAGACACCAAAAGCCAACCTCAGACCCTCTCCATTATTCTTGTTACCAGATGGTCGTCAGGCACTCTTCCAGCATTTTTTCAGTTGTTCTTCGCATGAGACGTTTCCTAGGTCTAAATTGCACTCATGGGGTGATGGGAAAAAATTTTGAACCCCCCACCCCCCCCACATTAACATGTCGCACCGCACTTTGACACATTGCGTGGTGAAGGCTGTGAGAGACACACTGTAATAAGGGCTGATTCTCGCTGAGTCACGTGAGCGTCCTCTCACAAGGCTGATGCTGCACAGATTTTTCATGTGTCTGTTTCTTAACTTTTTTGGAATAAATGTTACAATTTTATATTTTAATATTCTTTCATGTGGTGTGATATACATTTTTTGTTCTTCATTATCTCCATTGCTTGGTTGGACTTCTGTGACGTACACGTGGGGTGGAGCTGGTTGACAACTTTTTTTGCTATAGTTTAGACAGTCTTGTATCTGTCTGGAATGGACAAACTTGCAGTGGTACAGCAAGAAATAGCTTTTCAATAAGGGTCCGGGTACTGATTAATCAGCAGTGTGAACAGTTACTAGCACTGCCCCTAACTGCTATTTTAATGACCGCTACTGTAGTGGCACTAAACACACAGTAATGAACTATATAAACCCCCCCCCAAAACAAAAAAAAAAAAAAAAAAGGTTTTCTGTGCTGGCACTGGCTGTGTAACATCTCGGCTGGCCTTGCTAGCAGGACTGCTCAACATTATCATCTCTTTAGGTCGTTGTACAGTGCTTGCTCGGACAGGCCAGAGATCACTGGCACTATCTGCCCAGGATGTTGTGAACGATTGGTCTCTGGCGGCCATGAATGCACAACTACATATGGAGGATGAAGGTGAACATAGCAGAGGTCAGGACACCATCTACTTAATTTCCTCCATAATGGACTGTGGTGTCTCATTACGGCTTGCTCTACAGTAAGCAACTAGGGGCCGGGGTGTATCGCAGCAGTGAGTGAGGCAGGTCAAAGTTACTCAGGCAGCAGTATTTAGCAGTCACTGTCCGGCTCCTCAGAGATGCAACAAGGAGCTGGGGAGGGGCCAGACTGTAGAGAAAAGAAGGAGGTGCTAGCAGCCAGTAGCACCGAGCACAATTCTGCTGTTTTCTGATTGTTAGAAAGCACTGCAGGGCTTACTTGCAGCTGATGGTTGTGCTGCATTAAAATTGCTGCCGACCTGATTCTGATTGAAGAAGAGAGAGCGGCGCGCGCCCCCGAGCCACTGCCTCACTCGCCCGCCTAGGAATGGCGATGGTTCTGTGTGTCTCACAATTGTTCTTCTGTGTGATCCAATAACTCCTACAAACTTTCTAATTCGTCTGTCACATAAAAAAATTTTTTCCAGTTCTTCCTCGTCAATGTCTGTGTTCTTTAGCCCATACTTAATCTTTTCATTTTATTAGCCAGTCTCAGATATGGCTTTTTTCTTTTGCCCACTCTGCCGTGCAAGGCCTGCATTCCGGTGTAGCCTGTTTCAATCTGTAGACATTGACACTGGCGTTGTTGCGAGGTACTATTTAATGAAGCTGACAGTTGAGGACCCGTGAGGTGTCACTTTCTCAATCTAGAGATTCTAATGTTATCTTGTTCTTGTTGCTAGTTGTGCAGGGGGCCTCCCACTTATTTCCTACTATGGTTTAGAGCCAACGTTTGTGTCTCCTATGAAGTGAGTAGTCACACACTGTTGTAGAAAATCTTCAGTTTCTTGGCTATTTTCTCAACTTGAAATAGCCTTCATCTCTCAGCAACAAAAATAGACTGTTGGTTTCACATGAAAGTTCTCTTTTTCTGGTCCATTTTGCGAGTTTAATCGAACCAATACAAATGTAATACTCCAGGATCCCTACTAGCTCAAAGGGAATAGGTCAAGCTTTATAGCTCTCTAAGTCAGCAAAACTGCTTATCTGCTGTGCTAAGCACTACTTTGCCACAAAGGTTTATGGTTTTCAAAATATCCATTTGCTTTGTTACACAGTTAGCAAATTACAAGGTACCTTAGAACACTGGAGTGATGGTTGCTGGAAATGGGCTCTATAACCTATGTCGAGGTATTGATTAACAACCTGACGTTAGAGCTAGAATAGTCATTAACCTACATATAACAATTTATTGAGTTTTTTTGATTCTATTTATTGTCGCCTTCATTGAAAAAAACTGTGCTTTTCTTTCAAAAATACAGGAAATTTTTTAGTGACCCAAATTTTGATTTGGAGTGTAATATAGTGCGTGTTTGTGTATTGCAGATATATGTTGTGTATACATAGCATCGTGTTATATACAAAATGTGTGTATATTAGTGTGTCTGTGTATATAATGTTTCTTGTGTGTATATTAAGCACAGGTGTTTAAAACATTGTGGTATATTAGCAAAGCTGTGTTATACTAGTATCTGTACTTGGCATGAGCTCATGTATACAGTGTGTATCTATAGAGGTGTGTATTAGCATCTATATCTGTTTTGTTAGCATGTGTGTGGTGTTCTTATGGCATATGTTTGTGTATTTAGTGTCGTTTGTATTATAGCATGTGTGTATCATACAGCATAAGTTGTAAATTGAAATCGGTATATTAGGTATGTGTGCATAGTGTATTTATAGATTATGTGTGTATATATAGCATGTTTGTATACAGAATATGTGTGTATATTTAGCAGGTGTGTACATAGCATATATGTATATATAGCAGGTGGATAAGATGTTGTGTTCTATGGCGTATTTGTGTAAGTATTTAATGTATGGTTGTGTTTAGCATGTGTATATAGGCCATTTGTTTATATAGTTTATTGTAAATAGTGTGTACTAAGTAGCGACTGTTGAAACCAGAAGTTTACATTGTACACTATTCTAAAAAGTCACAGATGTTTGTTTTTTCTCACACGATTCTAAATAAAATCAGAAATAAATACCCATTTTATACAATAATTTTTACCAATGCCAGATAATGAGAGATAGAGTTTTAAGTATTTTATTACTTTCTGCAAAGTCAAAGTGTACATACCTAGGATTACTATGCCTTTTAAACAATTTGGGACAACCAATATGATGATGGACATGTATTTGGAAGTGTTTACGATGGCCTGGTAGTGGATCCTCTGGACCGCGTGACCGATGGTGAGAGCCCGCCAGGAGAGCGGAGTATAAGTGAAACCGGTTTTCGCCAGACGCCTGCCGCAATATGCGGATGGTCTTGCTGCGGCAGGATTCCACCATGTTGCTACCCCTGACGTGGTAGGTTCGCTGGACGGCAGCAGAGGTAACGGCCAGATATACAGGTTTAGCCCTTTAATCAGAGGATGCCGGTCGCGCGCCTCAATAGGGGCGGGAGCGCTGCGACGTGACGCAGAGGGACCGCTCGAAAAGCACAGGAGCGTGGGGGCTGGGTATCTGCAACACGGCCCATAGCACGGATTGCAGCGCCCACAATCTCTGGGACGGAGGTACATTTGCAGGTTCACGATTGCGCTCGCATCCCGACTAGGGCTGCGGCACGATTGTGACAAGTTAGCTTCTGGGTTTATTGGCAACATTTGAGTTATTAGAGGACACCACCTGTGGATTTATTTTATACACACAGAACTCAATTCTTCTGTATGTAACATTATGGGAAAGTCTAAAGAAATCAGCAAAGATTTCTGATATCTGAATGTCCTCATTCATCTGTACAAACAATTATTTGCAAACCACCACAGTAAAAACAGATGGGAATATCCAGCATTCATACTGTCAGAAATGAGACGGGTTCTGTGTCCTCAGAGTGAGCATGCTTTGGTCCAACTGTGGCATATGAACCAGGACAAAAGCATAAATAAACCTTGTGAAGATGGATAGCAGAAGCTGGCAAGATTGTGTCATTATCCTACAGTGAAACCGAAAGTACTAGATCTAACATGGGCTGAAAAAGGCCACGCTGCCAGGAAAAAGTCATTACTCCAAAGGAAAAAAGCCAGTCAGATTAATGTTTGGGGGGGTGTATAAAAATGCACACGGAACAAAGACCTACGTTTATGGAGACATTTCCTGTGGTCCGACGTAAACATAAATTACACGTTACATTTGGAGAAAATAGGGAGTAGCTTGGAGAGTCTTAGGTCACCATCCAAATGAAACAAGGCAGTGGCAGCATCATGGGGTTGAGTGGAGGTTTGTCTTGCTGTAGGGAGAGACTGGTGCCCCTTCACAAAATAGATGGAAATCATGAGAGAAAAGAAGATTGTGTGGCATTTTAATGAAGCAACATCTCAAGACATCAGCCCAGAAAGGTATAGCTTGGGTGGATTAGGTCTTACAAATGGAAATTGACCCGAAGCAATATTGCAAACTGGTTACAAAGTGGCTTGAGGATATACCAAGTCAATGGTTTGGAGTGGCTTTTAGAAGATGAGCGATTCGTTCTACAAAGTGGAATTCGTTTAGAATTTCAGTGGAAAATTCGGCTCTGAAAGAAGCGAAGTCATGGCAATTCGTAGTAACTAGTGTGTAGCGATTTTTATCGTCAAAGTTGAAATCCGGCAAGGGTTTTTATGGTGATTCGAAATATCCAGATCATGCGATAATTAGGTTAACTATCTGTGCATCATTATTAGATTCGCGCCTCTTTTCGGCGACTTTCCTGTAATTTTTGGCGGGCCAGCACCAAATGAGATTACAGAATAGAGCCAGGGTGTCGATGTGTGTGCGGACGTCGAGACTGGGATGGATGGTTGCGATTGGCTGGAAAAATCACAGGACCTGTTTTACATAGAAAACAGCGTTTCCTGTTTCAGCCTCCAGTGTCTCTCAAGCGTCTATAGGGATAGACTGCGCTCTGCCTGTCGGCCAAACTGCTCAGCGAAATTAGTCTATTTCTGCACAGAGAAACCTCTACTATTTAGACTGTGATCCCTTCCAATTTAGTTAGATTTAGAGATTTGAAGATTTTATGTTAGTTTTGTGAGATTTTTCTAAAGAGCATCTACCGCTGTAATATGCTCGGCGGTGGGAGCGGGGGGGGGCGGGGGGGGCCAGGGCGGACTCCTGGCCGCTCTATCTATAAAGAACACTGGATAAAGTTCACCCAAGACTTAGTGATAGACATTTGTAGTGGAAAATATCTTTATTTATTACAGTTTGCTACTATTGAAATTATTTCCTGGTATTGGGCAGCCTGAAACTTATATTGGATACAACATCATTTCTAGCTTACCTTGCTGGTCTCATTGATAGCTTAAAATCTCCCAACTTTTCTCTATCACGTTTACATTTTCAGATAGGTGTTTCAGTTTTCAATTTTACCCTTACACCTGTGACTGTTGATATATCACCTTGCTGTTAATTACAAATCCAGCAATCTTGTAGTCAGCCAACTGGGTATGTTTGTTGCCAAAATAGTTTTGTTTTTCGTACGAAAAACATATCAGTTACGTGTTTTTTGAACTTTTGCAGCCACCCAGCTTGTTCATTGACGGGCTGGTGCAGCATCTACGTACATCTTAAATCAGCAATTCTATTTTCAACCACAGGTGAATTGAAAGGTGCAAAAAATACGTTTATATATACAAAAACATAACAGTTACAGTGTTTTTTGACTTTTTGCGCACCTGCATTGTTCATTGACGCCCTTAGGCATCTACGTAAATCTTATAAACACAATTTCTTATTTTACCACAGGTGAATTGTAAGGTGCATAAAAATACCGTTATCTATACCAAAAAAATCATAACTGTTCTACGTGTTTTTTGACTTTTGCGGCACCCAGCATTGTTCATTGGACGCAGCTATCATACGTAAATTCTTTTAAACCCAAATTTCTTTTATTCACCACAGGTGAATTGACAAGGTTCTGTGAATTTTATAACCTAAGTGTGTTGCCTATGATTGTAGCAACGTATACATTTGAATGTTGGGGATGTTAATTTCCGCTTCTCCAGCACTTGTTTGGGTTGTAAATAATGAAGGTGTTGTTGCTCTTCCCATAGACTTTAATGGTCATCGCTCATTTTTTTTGACGCTCACTATTCGAAAAACCTTATCGATAGCGGCGCACCGTCTATCGACTTTCGATCGGTCTCGACTAGCCATCGCAATCGCTCAACACTTAGTAGATCGAATCGTATTTTTTTCTAAAAATACCCGCAAGCACAGTGGCTTGACATGGGGCAGTGTAAATCTGGGAGGTAGAAAGAAACACCCTCAATGAACATGTACAGACATGCAGCACGAATCAGCAGCCAGCAGCTTCATGTTGATGTCACAGGTGTGTATTTCGGCCCCATAAACACACTGAAAATCCATCACATTAATTCTGTAGGGTATTTTATTCTGTTGTCCAAGAGTTCATTTTAACCTCTTTTTGTGGGGGTATTCCCAGTCAATCCAGGAGTGTGTATTTCTGCCTCATACACGCCCTTGAAATCTCCATAATGTTCATTCTGTAGGGTATTTTATTCTGTGCAAAGGAGTTAATTATCCTTGTTTGTAGGGTATTCTGAAGTTAAATTCCCAGTGTGTGGATTCTGCCCTCATTACCTCACCTGAAAAAATCATCAAACTTCCAAAAGAGTGGAGGGGTGGTCGTCATGTAATTTTGCCAGACTGAGGACAGCATAGCCAATGCAGGTACAGTTTGGCTTTACAGTGCGACGGGGCCATTTAATACATAATTAAGTACATCGGTTTTGGAAATGGCACTTGGTAAACTGACAGGAGCCCCCTATCTTATTATTGCACATGGGACCAACAAAATGTCATATATTATGGTGCGCATGAACATCCCCAATGGGGAGGTTCAGCCAGGGCTGCCAATCAGTCGTCTTCTTAAACCGTTTCATGGCCATATGCAAGCTAAATCAAATGGGGTGCACACCATTATACATTCCTATTTCTTGCATAATCCACGGGCCCCTTTTTGTTTTAGGGGCCCCTGACAGGAGTACTGCCCTATTACGTCCCAGGACACACATCTTTACAGTGGCCTGACCCTTAAAGCCAGCAAAAATGCCCTTATGGACCCTCCAGATTAAAAATTTGCACTAAAGATTTGATCTTTAAAAAAAAAAGATTTTTTTCCACTGCTTGATGCTGCTAGGCTACGTGCCTTTCTAATGCATGTCTCATTTGCTGACGTTGTTCCAACCGTGGACATTAGTATGTGACTGAAGATGCAATTGATATCTACCAGTTGGGCAATGAGCCTGTCTCAAATTCCTGCATTCGACTGTCAAAATTGAGTGGGTGGAAGGTAATTGACTGACTTTGATTTGGAACGTGGATCAAGGTGGGTCGGCACCCGAGTAAAACCACCTGTGATATGAGTATGTGAAATAGCTTAATTTTTATATGACCTTTACGTCTGGTATCTTTTACAGTGGCATGTCCCCATAAGCCAGCACAGATTGCCTTAGTGATCTTCAGTATAGAATTCGCAGGAAGAATATGACCTATTTCAAAGTACATTTTTTCGCGGAATTGGGACATTGAAGTATCGTACTTTTACGGCCACGCTTGGACCACAAAAGCAGTTATAAAACAGTCCTTTCGGAGGACTCATATAATTGAGCTGGATTAAAAAGTTATGTGAAGTAAGCTTTTTTTTTTTCAATACGACCTTTTCTATTGGTGGGGGGTTTTTCTTTTACTGTGGATCCATGGCCACCAAAAATAGCGGTATAAATTGCCCTTATGACCATCAGAATAAAATTCGCGGAAGAAATGGTACTATTTCAAACAAGATTTTTCTGAATAGGACATTGAGTTTCGCTGTTCTTTTAAGCAGTAAGAGGACCTAAAAACCTGCAGAAATGCCTTATGGACTCTCCCAATAAAATTTGCATGATAGAATTGCAGCACGGTCAACGGGGAGGGTCCTGATGAGGGACAGATACACTGACATTCGGGCGATTGCGGAAGTTGTGACCTAAGACTCTTTAGCCTTCAATAGAAGACTGTCAGGCCTGGGTAGCACTGACAAATTTCTGCCTAATCGAGAGCACTTGCTCTTCCATATTAATTCGAAAAAGGCCTTTGGTATACCAATTATCATCCTTTATGCTTAAGCAAACAATGGTATATTTTGCAAAGGATATTGTCACTATAATAACTGTCTGGATTGGGCTCAAGGAGTTCAGGTTCCTTTCCACAAGTTGGGACGAATGCTGGCTGTCGCTCCAGTTCCAACCAGGTGCCCTTTTCCTTTTCCTTCCTTTTTCTTCCTCTCATTTTCCTTGACGCGCTGGAGAAAACTCTCTCTGCTCTTGGCAGGGGCGAATGTGCTTCACACGGACGTTGATTCTTTTGGCATGGCGTTTTATCATTGATCTGCTTGTTCAACATTTAGGCCCCAGAGCATGCTATTTAAACATTGTAGATCCTGCTGTCTTTCAATGTTAGCTTTTAGGTGGCATGCCTTTTTGGTTTGGTGCCCATGCCCTTACATGTACACAATGTTGCATTCTTGTAGATGTGCACTGTATGTTGACAAAGGCACCTCAACCTACATGTCTTCGGAAGGGTCTGGAGAACAAATACCGGGATTTCACGCCTTTGCCTCTTGTGTTTGTCATTTTCGTCTTCTTGATAAATGGCAAGTTCTCAGCGTCTTACCTTCTCCTCCTTGATGCATCAGAGCTGACAATATTCATCTTCGCTCTTTATGAAATGCACCCTTAATGGAACCCCAAACCGCAATTGTGTCATTAATGGCTCTTCAGAATATGAATATATCAGTGTGTCTCTTTATTGGGTGACATTTTGGTCAGTCCTTGCTATAGTTGGACTCATGAGGCATTAGTCGATGGCGCGAATTTTTCAATATTCGATTCGGTCACTTCGCGAATTTTTCCGTCAAAATTCGTTTCGTTCAGAATTTCCTTCCGGCACGAATTGCGTTAAATGCTGCTTTTTCCAGCTGCACAGAGCCTTCGGGGTGCTTGTAGAACGTTGTGCCTGCTTAAATATGCAGGGGAGCTTGGTTTGGCCTTCATACAAGGTTGTGTTTTATTATGACATACGCAGATGACTGCCGGCCGCTCTTAGAATTCGGCTTCACTATAAATTCCTCTGGGCACTTAAGGTGGGCATAAACTTGAAATCAGCGGGAATGCTAGCCTGTATAAAAGTCATGCCAGGTAAGATGGATAAAAAATCAAAGCTGAGAGCTCAGGGTGGCAAACATTGTGACAGAGTGTGGAGGTGACGGCGGCAGCAACAGATAGCATGAGGCTCAGGGCAGTGGCACAATGACATTCTGGAGGTGGCAAAACAACGAGGAAGCCAACAGAGTGGGCACAATAACTGAGAGCGGAGGTCACGGACCAGGCAGCAGTATGAGGTCAGGCAGGGGCCACAATGACATTCTGGAGGGGGGATGGCAAAAACACGAGGAGAGCCACATTGAATGGCACAATCACACAGTGTGGAGGTCTACGACAGCAGCAGCTGAGATTCAAGGCAGTGGCACAATGACATTTCTGGAGGATCGGCTACTAAACAAGTATTTAGGCCCAGAGTGGCACAATGATACAGTGTGGAGTCACGACATTGCAAGCAGCTGAGATCAGGCAGTGGCACAATGACATTCTGGACGGCGGCAATACAGTATTAGGCCACAGGTGGCACAAATCAACAGTGTGGAAGGTCACACGGCGGGCAGCAGTATGAGATCAGGCAGTGGCACAATGCATTCTGAGGCGGCCTCATAAAACAGTTTTTAGGCAACAGTGTGCTCACAATCACACTGTGTGGAGGGTCACGGCCGGCAGCAGTATGAGATCAGGCACGTGGCAACAGAAGAACATTTCTGGAGGCGGCTAAACAGTATTAGGCCACAGAGTGGCCAATTCACACGTGTGGAGGTCCACGGCGGCGGGCAGTATGAGATCGGCAAGTGGCACAATGACATTCTGGAGGCGGGCCAAAACAGTATTAGGCCTCAGAGTGGCACAATACACCAGTGTGGAAGGTCACGGCCGCAGCCAAGTATGAGTCAGGCAGTGGCACATTGACATTCTGGAGGCGGCCAAAAAAGTATTGGCCACCAGGTGGCAAATCACACTGTGTGGAGGTCCACAACTGCAGCAGCATGTAGTTCAGGCAAGTGGCACAAATGACATTCTGGGGGGACAAAAACAAGGAGGAAAGCCACAGAATGGCACAATGACCTAGAGAGCGGAGGTCAACGGCGGGTGGAGCATCATGAAGTCAGGCCGCAGTGGCACAATGACACAGTGTGGAGGGCACGGCCAGGAGTCACAGCAGCAGCATGAGGTGTCTGAGAGTGGCACCGAATGACATTGGAGGGTGGCAAAACAGAGGAGAGCCCACAGAGTGGCACAATGACTGAGAGCGGAGGTCAAGGCTCGGGGGGGGCTGCAGCTTGGAGGTCAGGCAGAGTGGCGCAAGGACACAGTGTGCGAGGACATGGCAGAGCCACTGCAGCAGCATGAATCATGAGGTCAGACTGTGGGCCAAATGACACAGTGTGGATGTACGGCAACACAAACAGCCAGCAGCAGGCTTGAGGTTATAGAGTGGCACAATGACACAGTGTGGAGGACATGGCAGCAGCCAAGCAGCAGCATGAGGGTCAGACAGTGACACGAATGACACTGTGTGGATGTCATAGGCAACAGCAACAGCAGGTAGCAGCATGAGCGTCATAGAGTGGCACGAATGTCAGAGTGTTGAGGTTGCGGTGGCACTAACCTGTTCCCTCGGTAAAGTTGGTGGTTAGGCAGCAGATGGAGAAACTGGCAGCAGATGTTGTGGCACAGGCGGCGTCGGCGGCATCAGAAAATAGTGGCTGGGCAGGTTAGTTTGAACCCAGGGATGACGCCTTAGGCATTGGTGTGTGGAATTTCATGGACGATCCTCGCCTGATTATCTTGACATAAAGGTCAGTCGTTCCATTTCATCGTGGACATGCTGGGTTCGCCTTGGGGTACCGATCTTATGGCCCACTGCCATCGCACTGAACCACCGCTCTGATGCCACACTACTGGCCGCGGCAGGACAGCTTTCCACTGCAAATCGGAAGTTGCGCGGCCACAAAGCCCAGTTTGGTGCCTGTAGTCCAGCGGTCTTCTAACTGAGTGGCAGGACGTGCTGCCAAGTAGGCCACAACCTGTTGGTTCAGGGAATGCTCCAGGTCCTGCTGCTATGCTGCTGGCCAAATGCCCTCCTCACTAGCGGCGTGATTAGGTTAGCTGCTCACTCAGTGACGTCCAGCTTTGGTTATACTGATGGAGATGGTACTGCTCCTACCCCCCCACCTTCCCCCAAGCAGCCTGCGGCAGTAGTATAGTACGTAGTAGTGAGCGCTGAGGAAATGCCCCCCGGTAAGACCTGTCCAGAGAAGGGGACGAAGCCGCACATAGGCTGCAGGCCAACTCATTATGGTAGGATTTCCATATTTGTAATTTAAGTTGTTTCTTCCCCCTCAATAGCTGGGAATAAAGGCTCCATTTTGGACCGGTAGGGAAGAGTCCAATAGGGTGGAGAGCCCAGAAGTCATACCCTACATCTTGCCGGGATGCTGACTATTCGGCTGTCAATCTAGCCAGGCAAAAGATGCATTGCTGCGGGCACTTCTGCAAAGTGACTCCGAGGGGCTCCTCCTGCCTCCATTTCACTGTATACTGCCACGGTGCTTTGGGGGTGACTTGGGGTCATCTGACTCATCCTCTCCTCATCTCAATCCTATCCACTCCTCACAGCTTGCTCCTGGATCATCTATTGTCAGCTGGGGTTGTAAAACATCTCATTTCACCAGGAAAATTGATTCTTGCTCCAATGTCCTCCCTATCCTCCTCCATTTACAGTCCCCAATCGGACTCATGTGGCACGAGATGTTTAAGTCAGCCACGTGCCAGTCCCCTGCAAGACAGACTTTTCAGCATCTGTTACTAGGGACATGAAGCAGTGATTGATTGTTATTCATCCCGTGTCTGGAGACATGAATATATAACGGTCGCTCCTCGAATGGCTCTCAACAAACGGCAGGTCAGCATGAGCTGCCACTGGCTGACATCTAAGTTACACAGGGGAAGTACTTCTGTCTGCTGGATCTTCAAAAAAATCGATAATGCCTTTCTCTGTTCTTACTTGTCGGGTCCAGACATGTCGCAGGATGGAATTCCACTACGAGTGGAAACATCGCATATCAGAGTGTGTTGGGGGACGCATGTTCTGCCGCTTGGGCACCCTAAAAAAAAAAAACTTGAGGGGGTGTTTTGTTCCTGGCTTTGTACGAATGGATAAAGTGCGAGCACTGTTTTTCCCGGTCCTTAATTCAGAATGGTTTTGAAGATCGGTGGAGACTTAGGAACCTTTTCTCACACCAGATTGAACAAGTGCGCCATGCAGGGCGCATGACCATCACCTCCTCGGTGGCAGCAGAGCGGACACCATGTGCCTCCCTTTGTCCGTACACCATGTGTTCCTTTCTTGAGTTGGCGCGGAGGGAAGACCACAATCGATTTCTTGCTGCATGACGAGGCAGCAGTTCCTCCCCTTAGTGTGACTTCGTTCGCCGAGGCAAGCAAGGTGTAGACTGAGTGACACGCTGTGCCCTACAACATGTGGTAATGATGGAGCACGTACTTGTGGAGGGCTGACAGAATGGTGGTGGTGGTGGAGGAGGAGGAGGAGGTGATCTATTGGCGCGGTGCAGCAGTTTGGACACGTGGAGGAGTAAGCGGGTTGTCTCCTGTCCAACTTGTTGGTGTGCTTGGGCTGTAAGCACATTCACATGGGCCGTTAAAGGGCATGGTACTGGCCTCTGACGTTTAGTTACAGTCCAGACGTCCGCGCTGCCGTGCACCTTGGACTAAAACGATAAGCTCAAGGACTGTCCACCTTCTGTTCTACATATCTTATGATGTGAGTGCTGGTACTGACCTTTTTGGAAAAAGGAAATTATGCTTGAACTCTCCATCTTCGTCGTCCTCAAGCATTAGTTCTATGAACGGTGCAGAGTTTCCACCTACATTTGGAAAGGGAGGGACTGCAAGTACTCACAAACATCTTGGACTGGAGCACGGTCAGCATGCCTTGCACTTAGGATTGTTGGACGCATACTGTTGTCTCTTTGCAATCGCATGCTGAACGACTGCTGGCGCCTTGTGTAAGCGAGGAGCAGGAGCATCTGGGACCGGTGGAGATGATGTCAAAGAGAAACAGCATTCCTTCTGCAGAGGTGTGGGATGGAGCCCTTGACTGACTGCAATGGCATGCGTGCCACTGTTGGCTGCTGTGCTGCTGCAGTTGCCTGCGGCGGCTGGAATGGACATTCCACAATCTGAGCCACGGTTTCTACCTGGCCACCGGATGGTGACGCTGCATGTGTTTGACGCAGGGCCCATGGTGCCAACGTTAGGCTCCCTGGCCACGCTTCACTTTTGCCCACAGATTCTACATATACCCATATTCGGCTCCTCCGGTGTCTTAGCAAAGAACTGCCACACCGCCCGAGTAGCTGATTTTACCGCCAAGCTCCGCACTGAGTGACTACTGCCGCCGCTGCCTCGCTGAGCCCTGTGCCGCTACTGTCTTGGACCTGCGAAGCGGGTTTTCTACCCGTGGCCGCTTGGCTCCCGACCTCCCACTGTGCTACCCTGCTGACTCACGGCCACACAACCCACTTGCTGGCTGCGCCGCTGCCTGGACGCGCAAGCTGACGCCCTCTTCTCCTGACGATGATGAAGCCCTTGCTTCACCGGCTCCCAAGTGCGGTCGGCTACATCATCATCTATTTGTGTTTCATGTCACTACTGTCCTCATCACGGTCTTGGTAACCCGAGGCTGACCTCTCACCACTATGACCTCCATGCCACTCTCCACATCTATACTTTGCGCCTACTGCAAGAAGCTGGGGATATTGGCCCATTTCTTCGCTGCCACGTAGCTGCTGACTGCCCTCCTCAAATTGTTCATCCTCGCTATATAGTGGCGCTGAGCCAGACCAATAGTAGATCCCTGGCTGAGGGAACTGGATGGGACAGAGGCGGGCTGAGGACAGGTGAGGCCGCTGACCGCTCCGGGCCATGCCAACTAAGTGTTGTGTCTGAGGTTCCCACCCACTCTTGGGGTGGGGTTGTCAGATGTCATTGGGAGGAAGAGGATGACCTAGTCAACCAATCAAGAACCCTTGGGTTGCTGAACAACACACGGCCGCTAGATGACAGCGGCAGTTGTGGCCTCACCGAGTGACCCCTGCTGCGACGTCCCCTTGCTGTGCTGAGACCTGGGTCGTTTCAGAAATGTTTGTGCCACTGCCACTCGCAGTTGCAGAGCCTGCCACCTCTCTGTCTGACATACTGTTTGTTCTAAAATGTACAGACACTGTTTGATGAAGCTATCTGTATATGATAAATATACCCTGTTTTTGACTCCAAAATGAAACAGTAACAAGCTTGGGTAACACTTGGATATAAATTGCGCTCCACAAATGGCCAGGAAAAATTGACTTGTATGTGTCGTTTACAAGCACTGTGTGTTTTTCTAAATGTAAAAGCACAAACAGGCTTAATTAACCTTCGCTTGTGAATTATGCTACAAGAAAAATGTATATATTTCGGTGTTGAAAAAAGACGGTTTATTTTTGTCAGCACAGCAGCAAAACAACGCTTAATTAACCCCTGGATGTAAATTGCGCCAAAGAACTTATACCCCAAAATAGTAGCTTTGTAGCGTGTTACAATTGCGTGTTTTCTACGCCACACAACAAGAGATACAGTTGTAATTTGCCTTTGCTTGTGAATTAGGCTACCAAAAAAAAATATATATATTTGGCGTTGAAAAGACGGTTTATTTTTGTCAGCACACCAGCAAAACAACGCTTAATTAACCCTGGATGTAAATTGCGCCAAAGAATTGAAACCGCACAAAATAGTAGGTGTTACAATTGCGTGTTTCTACGCACACAACAAGAGATACAGTTGTAATTTGCCTTGGCTTGAGAATTAGCCAACCAAAAAAAAATATATATATTTGGCGTTGAAAAAGACGGTTAATTTTTGTCAGCACACCAGCAAAAAAACGCTTAATTAACACCTGGATGAAAATTGCGACAAAGAATTGAGCCGCACAAACTAGTAGCGTGTTACAATTGCGTGTTTTCTTACGCCACACAACAAGAGATACAGTTGTAATTTGCCTTTGCTTGTGAATTAGGTACCAAAAAAAATATATTATATTTGGCGTTGAAAAAGACGGTTTATTTTTGTCAGCACACCAGCAAAAACACAGCTTAATTAACCTGGATGTAAATTGCGCCAAAGAATTGAGCCCCCACAAACTAGTAGCGTGTTCAATTGGTGTTTTTTCCCCCCACAAACAAGAGATAGTTTTAATTTTCCTTGCTTGTGAATTAGGCTACCAAAAAAAAAAAATTAAATTTGGCGTTGAAAAAGAGGGGTTTTTTTTGTCAGAACCAGCAAAAAAAACGTTTAAATTAAACCCCCGGGATGTAAATTGCGCAAAAAATTGGCCGAAAACAAATGTAGCGTGTTACAATTGCGTTTTTTTCTACGCCACACAAACAAGAGATACAGTTGTAATTTGCTTTGCTTGTGAATTAGGCTACCAAAAAAATATATATATTTGGGTTGAAAAAGACGGTTTATTTTTGTCAGCACACCAGAAAAAACAACGCTTAATTAACCTGGATGTAAATTGCGCCAAAGAATTGAGCCGCACAAACTAGTAGCGTGTTACATTGCGTGTTTTTCTACGCCACACACAACAAGAGATACAGTTGTAATTTTGGGCCTTTGCTTGTGAATTAGGCTACCAAAAAAAAAATATATATTTGGCGTGAAAAAGACGGTTTATTTTTGTCACCCAACCCAGCAAAACAACGTTTAAATTAACCCCTGGATGTAAATTGCGCCAAAGAATTGAGCCGCACAAACTAGTAGCGTGTTACAATTGCGTGTTTTCTACGCCACCAACAAGAAGATACAGTTGTAATTTGCCTTTGCTTGTGAATTAGGCTACCAAAAAAAATAATATATTTGGCGTTGAAAAAGAGGTTTATTTTTGTCAGAACCCCAGCAAAAAACGCTTA
>JAODAL010066104.1:0-17915 GCA_025379985.1 Phyllomedusa bahiana | reverse complement strand
CCCCCCCATTTGCCCCTCTTTTCCCCGTGTCTTGTATGATGATAGGTATTGTCAGTGGGGCCCACGGTTTCTTTTTAATAAATTGGGATGTATTATTTTGCTTCTTTGATGGGGGGGTCTGTTGGCACTTAATCTATGGTATATGCCTGGGGTGGGGGGGGGCAGCCGGGGGTAGATTACTTCTTTTGTTATTCTCTATGTATAAATTTTTTGTTTTGTCCTGCTTTGTTTTTGTCTAACAAAAATACAAGATATGGAGTATAGTTTATGCGGGTGCAATAGGTTTGAATTTTCAAATATTTTTGCAGCCCCAATTGTGACGTGATGAATTAGGTTACCGTGACTTTAAGAGAGAATCTTCAATGGGGAAGGTGGAGGAAAAAACTGGGAGGGAAGGAGGGCTAACTTAGGCTACGCTTTTTTAAATAATATGAATATTCATGTAAAAGAGAAGTTTTTTAGAAACAGTTGAGCAATGTGGAATACAAGGTTTTGTATTTAAAGGCTTGCAGCTTTAATAAAATGATATGCATATTAGTTTATAGGGAAGTGCTTTATGGGAAGACAAAACATAGTGACATAAAAGGGAACAAAACCCCAAAAACTCATATAAAGACATGGAAGAAGGGGTTTTTGGGATTGAAGGGTGGTTTTGTTGCTGTGAAATTTTAAAATCTATTCTGTTAGTTCGTTCTAGGTAGCCCGCTTTTGCATAATATAGAGAAAGAGACGGAAACCCATCACAGTAAAGGCTAAGGTTCTGTTAGCGGCTTTGGCGCGGGCAGTACGGTAGAGGGGCCCCCGCCCATTATGGGAGGGCGAATTTGTTGAGGTTTTTTGGTTTATGGGGTGGTGGCGCTTTAGAACACTTTTATGGTGTGCGTGAGGAGAGGAAAAGGGAGGGGTTTTTGTGGATTTCTAGGGGTAATTGGTGAGCCCCCTGAAAGGGTGTGTACTAAATGAATAAAAGGGGGGGGTTAAACAAATGTGTCGGACCTTAACCCCTTAACCCCGGGTTTGCGGGGAAAAAATGTCGGGGAGCTCAGATATGACTTTTTAAAATTGTGATTTCCACCTCTGTCTAAAAAGTGTCCCCTGCTGAAGGTGTCAAAAGGGGGCCTTTTTTTGTTCTGTGCCCAGAGATTGGGGCGGCCCTCCCCCAAGTAGGACTTGGGATCCTCCTGGGGTTTGAAAAATTGTGTATTATAAGGTTTCCCTGTTTAGTGGTGCTCCACCAGACTTGTAATAGAAAAGGAGTATTCCCTTCTGTCGAAGAAAAAAGGGTTAAATGGTGGGGTTAAAAAAAGGGTTTTTTTAAATGTGTTTATAGGGGTTTAAGGTTTAAAAATAAAAGTTAATTTTTTAGTGTTTTAAGATGAGAATATGGTTTAATTTTTCCCCTATGGAAAATGTGAATATAGTTAAAAAGTATCTCTGTTCTTTGCGAGATTCCCAATTTTTTTTGGGATTTTTTATTCCCCAAATTTTGGGCACGATTTCCCACTGGTCTAAAATTATGGGCAAATTTATTAAATAATTCTTGAACATGGTCCAAAGTAAAAAAAAAAGTGGAAAGTATATGTACATATCTGACCTTGACCTGTTTTTTGAACATGGTTAGAAGTCAGGGTCAGGCTTGTTTTGGGTCAAGACGAGCAACCAAAAATTTATAAGGGGAAGGGAGATTTTAGTTATGAGGAGGGGGGTAAAATTGAACTTATTTAGTCTTGAAAAAAGACGGCTTGGGGGGGACAGGTTTAAATTTATAAAAATATAAAAAATGGCCCCTAAAAAAAATTGGGGAAAAATTATTTAAGAAAACCCCCCTAAAAAGAAAAGGAGACATTCCTTTGCTAGAGAAAAAAGGATTCAATCTCCAGGGAGAAAAACGTTTTCACTGTAAGAACTGTAAAACGTGGGAAAAGCCGCCTGAGGAGTGGTCCAGCAGGAACAGTTGGGGGGTTTTCAAAAGGTTTAGTAACTACCTGAAAACCCAAAAACATTAATCTATTTTGCCTGTAAATTCTGGATCTGTTGTGCGGTTCTGTGGTCAGAATATGACTCCATGGAGCATTGGGTTTTTGCCTTGTGGGTTCCAGGGCATTCCCGTGGGGAGGCTGGCTTAAAAACTTTGGTCCCCCCCTTAACCACATTTTACCACCCTTGGTTGAACTTGATGGACACGTGTCCTTTTTCAACCGTACTAACTTGTAAAGATGTAACTATGTAACTATGTACATACATATATTTCCCCTTTCTTCTTTTTTTGTGTTTCTTTTGTGTTCTTTACTCAGTTTACAACATTACTATATTTTAAAATGCCATTTTTCTAAAACTGGGTAAAAGTATGTCCTATAAAGCTAAAAGTTTTAAAATGCTTATTTTCCCATTGTGCCACACTAATGCAAACGACATAAGGCGGTATTCAACATCAAATTTATTTACTTTTTTTATTTTGTTTATTGTGGCATCATTGGCTCTTGCAATATTTATCTGAAATAACTAAAGATTGCTACGAGCATAAATTGTACATGCTAGATAGAAAACAATGAACAGGTATTTAATTGATAATAACTAATAATGACCAAGTACATTTTGTAACACAATTACAATTTCAGGTATGTTGCCAGCATTCATGCCAGAAAGAAACCAATACACACACACATATATAAAGGAACAAACCAATGCAAACAGAAGGAAAAGTTTCCTATATTTAACGGATCCTTACCACAGGTCAGTTACAGATTGCACTTCTGTTTTCATCCATTAAAGGGGTTGTCTCACTACAAATATTAGCTTTTATCATGTAGGGAACAGTAAATGAAGAAATTTTCCAAATAGATTGCTTTGTTTATTTTCCCTTTTTTGAGGGGAAAAAAGGATTTTTCAGCTGAGTGCATCAGGGTTTTCTAGGTTACTGCTCTGCCCCCGCCTCCCTGCTGTTGTCTTATTGATAACAGTGGAGAGGTCTCACACGGTCAAACACAGAATCCCGGCAGCTTGAGAGTTTAGTGTTTTTTCTGACTCCAAAAAAGGGCTAAATTTTTTTTGTTTTACTTTAGCTCGTTTCTTCTTGGGCTTTTTATAAATATCTCCTGCGTCAGAGTAATTTGCAGACCTTTGAAAAATGGAGCTGATTGAATCACCCCCAACAGGGCCAGGAGGAGAAGCAGGCATGAATGAAAAACGCTTTTGGCTTGTGAAACATGTCCTGAACAAATTTATGTCCACTTTCGGCTATAGATCTGTCAATCCATTTTGACGCTAAGCCAAACCCAGATGTGAACCAAGCCTTAGTTTACCTTAGTGTAACACAAAAAAGTTAAGCCAGGATGAGAAAATAAGCTATCAGCATTATATTGACACCACATTAGCCATGTAATAACCAGATTTTTAGCAAAATGTGCACATAGTTATATTTTAAATTGAGTTATGAACACAAAAGAAAAGGGGACAAGAAGGATGAAATACATATCATACGTTTCCGACCCTAACTAAGTCTGACCCTGACTTATATCGTTTTAGAACTTCACCTGAACTCAGGGTAAGACTTAGTGAGACATGTATGGAACTATATTTACTATTTTGCCATAGGCAAACTTAAACTCTATCAGTTCTCAATCTATAAAGCACTAAAACTTAACTTTTATTATGTATAACACTTAACCTCGATACACACTATTTAAAAACCTGATTTCCGGTGGATTTATATCCCCTGATGAAGTCATTTAGTTGGTGAAACATGTTGGGGAGGTCAGGCATGACATTTTAATTTGTGATTTCTCACCTCTTTCTACAGTGTTACCCGCTGCAGAGGATCTCACAAGGAAACCTTATATGTTTAATGTCCATCAGATTAGGGATGACTGCCCAAGTAAGATGTTTTGGATCCCTTATTGGAGTTAGTAAATTACTGTATATATAAGGTTCCCCTGCTAATTGGTGGTGTTCCACCAGACTTGATAATAGAAAAGGAGTTATTCCTTCATAATTAGAAAGGGATAAATTGAGAGGTTAGAAATCAGGTTTTTAAATAGTGTGTATTGAGGTTAAGTGTTATACATAATAAAAGTTAAGTTTTGGTGCTTTATAGATTGAGAACTGATAGAGTTTAAGTTTGCCTATGGCAAAATAGTAAATATAGTGATCAAAAGTCACTCTCTGTTCTCTTGCGAGATTCCCATTTTGTTGGAGACTATTTGACATGTATGGAACTAGACACATCGAAGTTCATTTTCTCATCTATTTTTCAGTGTCAAATGCGTCTGAATCCATGAAAGTGTTTTTTGTGCGCTAATAAATGGTGTGTAAAGTTCATCGCTCCACCCCTGTGTGTTTGGCGCATTACGGAACTTAGGCGCATAAGTAATGCGCCAAACATGTATAAAAGCTATAGATAGGCTGGAAATAAAAGAAAAGTCATTAGAACAGAATGTCAGTGAATCGAAACTATGGTACTATTCCTGCTTGATGGAACCACCTGTCCCAGCAAGACCTGTGCTGTGCTGGCTCTTGCTGTATGTAGAATAAAAGGTGATAGCAGCAAAAGTACATTTCAAATTTAATGTAGTAAAAATGAAAAAATCTGAACATCATCATCAGTGGGTAATTTAATGTAAAACTAGTTTAAGATTCTATTAAATTTAAATGCATTTTATAGGAGATATTTTTATATTTTTGGGATATTATATGTTATTAGATTAATTTTATATGATAAAATTTGTAATTAAATTTAAATAATTTAATTTTATATAGTTTGATAATTATAAGAAATTACTTTTTATTATTGTACTGGTGGAAGTTGAGAAATAAGGGATATTTTATTCCCTTAATGGCAAATTGAGCTCCACTTCGACTCCTCAGGCTCAGGCAGACCACATTGAGATAGGTCTGCCTGTCCGAGTAGTAATGCGCCTAGTTTTGCCGAACCACATTCATATATATGTGTCTAATATTACGAGTGTGGTGCGACACCCCCAGAACGCCCCCTCATGTTAGGTGCATTAAAAAATGTCAAGTGTGGCATCACTTTTATGTGCTAAACTAACGTAAACTAACATACAGTAGTATTCAACATCAGGGTTATTTTTTTCTTTTGCAGCGTGACGTCATTGGCTTGCACTATATTCCTGTGAAGTAACTGAAGAGTGTTACTATTCCACGATGAGTGTGTTTTCGTTGATATACGATGGTACTCAACATCATAATTATTTGTTCTTCAGGAGTCTATGCCACACTCCTGTAAACTAACTAAAGAGTGTTACTACTTTTTATGCCTAAAATGTTACCATTTATCTCTAAATGTTCCTGTTAAACAGGTTGCTACACTTGTGTTGTGGTGATTGTTATAAAGGTAAGTTATTATTACACAGTGACATTATTGTGTATAGAATTGTTTATTGGTTCCTTTTGGGCATGAATACTGGCAACATACGTGAAAGTAGTTTTTTTGAACAAACTTATTACATTTTGTACTTGGTCATTATTGCTCAAAGGGGCTGTCTCAATACAAAGATTAACTTTCAACATGTAGGGAAGGGTAAATGAAGACCTTTTCCAAATACATTGCTTTGTTAATTTTGCTTTGTTGAGAAGATGAGATAGATCTTATCTGCTTTGAGTGCACACAGGTTTCTCTGGTTACCATCCTGCTCTCCCCTTCTCTCTCTGCTCTTTGTCTTATCTCATAGCAGGGAGTTACATCGTCACAAGTCGGCACAAAGGGCGCAGACAGCTTGTGAACAGAGTTTCTTATATCTAACAAACAAAGGAGATTAATGTCTTGCTTATTTTTAGCTCTGAGGCTCTCTGGTGTATAGATAACATCTCCTGCACTCATGTCAGTGCAATAAGAAGAGCTGTGACTACGGAGATGATATTCTAATTAATGCTATAGAATCACCCACATCCTGACCAGGAAGAGACAAGAAGCATTAATCTAAAACTGTCTGTGGCTTGTGAAACAGCATGGTGAGACAGCCCCTTTAATATCAATGATATAACAGATCATTGTTTTCTATCTAGCATATACATACATAGACAAAGTTGTTGTTCCCCTTCCATTAAACAAAGAAAAACCCACAGTGGTCACTGAAATAACTTGAAACTGACAAACGTAATAATATATTTCAATTTACTGAAATTCAAGTAATGAAAAGGAGACATTTCGTGGACATTGTGGTTCAACTGAGAAAAAAACCCAAAACTAATCAAACTGCCGTGGACGAAAATGATGACAAATTGAAGAAACAGATAATACGAATGGTAAGAGTTGAAAACTTTGAAAGAGATTACAGGCAAATTTCAAGGTCAAGGTACATCAAGGTCAGGTCACACTATTCGTCACTGACTTTGCCAAAGTGGACTTAATGGAAAATGACCAAAAAGGAAACCCCTTTTGAAAGAAAATCTTTAAAAAGCAAGGCTGGAGTTTGCAAAATTACATATTAAAAGCCTCAAAATTGTAGTAGAATTTTTTTTGACAGATGAGACAAAACTGGAGCTTTTTGGCAAGTCTCATCAGCTCTATGTTCACAGACACAAAAATTAAGCATAGAAAGATAAGCTCATTCTACCTACCTTGAAAAATGTTTTGAGACTACACAGTGCATCTTGAATCTGTGCAGGGTGTCATGAAATCTCAAGATTATTAAGCCATTCTGGACCGAAATGTGCTTCCCAGTATCAGAAAGCTGGTCTCAGTCGCAGGTCATGGCACTTCCAACAGGATAATAACCCAAAACACACAGCTAAAACATCCAAGAAGGGCTTAGAGCAAAGCATTGGACTATTCTGAAGTGGCTTCTATGAGCCCAGATCTAAAGCCTATTAAATATCTGTGGAACGAGCTGAAACCTGTGGTCTGGAGCTGCTCAAGCAGAGTGGGTCAAATACCTGTGGACTGAAGTCTCCTTGAGAGACATAGAAATCATTTGTTGCCTCAAAAGCTTGTGCAACAAAATATTAAGTTGAGCGACCATCATTCTTGTCCAGAGCAGTTTTACTAGTTTATTTTTAAATTTTTTGCTTGAAACACAATTCAAAAGCAATGTCTGATTTGCTTTAGTTAAAGAGGTTGTCTCACTACAAGGATTGCTTTTTATGTTAAAGATCTTGCAAAAACAAGTCATGTTGCAATATGTGTCCATTAACAGTGTCCTACCTATTCCTAGATATCCCCTCTTGTCTGGGCTGCATCAGCTCCTCAGGTCGCTATAGCTACATACCTGGTTTCCTCATCAGATCATTACTGCAGGCCAGTACAGACAGTAAAGACGCCCCTCAATTCAAAAATTAAACCGAGAATACAGGACTGAGGTGAGATGAATCGATGTAGTGAGACAACCCCTTTAATTTTCAATAAATTAAAATTTCTTATCACCTTTGACAGTTTATATTTCTGTGACCATTTTATGGAAGGATACAAACAATTTTGACCACGTGTGCACAACTTATGCTGGTCACATATCGGAAACTGCCCGCCCTGTATATTAGTAATATACCTGAAATTGCTGTCTGCTGATAGATGATGAGCATGTCTTCTGACTCTCAACATTCAGGATAAGGCTTTACAGAGATGACTTGCGAGAGGCTGCACTATGCCCATTGTATCTAACTATTGACTGTAACTGGACGGGGTAGTGGATCCTCTGGGTCACTGCGAGAGAAGGGAATGAACCACCTCAGAGATTCTAAGTAGCCTGCCGGGTACTCACCAGAGCAAGTCGCAAGGCGGAACGGATTTCAATGCGGGAGACTCCCAGGAACCTCCCCCTGACTTGGCCGCTTGTGGTGACAGTGAAGATTCAACAAGGTACAGGTGGAACAGGCAGTGGGACGGTCAGATGACAGGCAGAAAGGTCAGGGCAGGCAGCAGGCAGAATGTGGCCAGGTCACTCGTGGTAAGGTCAGGGCAGACAGCAGGCCGAATGTGGTCAGATCACTTGTGGTAAGGTCAGGGCAGGCAGCAGGCAGAATGTGGTCAGGTCACTCGTGGTAATGTCAGGGCAGGCAACAGGCAGAAGGTGGTCAGGTCACTCCTGGTAAGGTCAGGGCAGGCCGCAGGCAGAAGGTGGTCAGGTCACTCGTGGTAAGGTCAGGGCCGGCAGCAGGCAGAATGTGGTCAGGTCATTCGTGGTAAGGTCAGGGCAGACAGCAGGCCGAATGTGGTCAGTTCACTCGTGGTAAGGTCAAGGCAGGCAGTAATGAGAAACTGGTCATGTCACTCGTGGAAAGGTCAGGGCAGGCAGCAGGCAGAATGTGGGGCAGGTCCTCGTGGTAAGGTCAGGGCAGGCAGCAGCAGGGAAAGTGGGGCAGGTAAATCGTGGGAAGGTCAGGGCGGCAGCAGGGAGATGTGGTAGGTCACTCGTGGGTAAGGTCAGGACAGGCAGTAAGCAGAATGTGGTCAGGTCACTCGGGGTAAGGTCAGGGCAGGCAGCAGGCAGAATGTGGCCAGGTCACTCGTGGTAAGGTCAGGGCAGTCAGCAGGCAGAATGTGGTCAGATCACTTGTGGTAAGGTCAGGGCAGGCAGCAGGCAGAATGTGGTCAGGTCACTCGTGGTAAGGTCAGGGCAGGCAGCAGGCAGAATGTGGTCAGGTCACTCATGGTAAGGTCAGGGCAGGCAGCAGGCAGAAGGTGGTAAGTCACTCGTGGTAAGGTCAGGGCAGGCAGCAGGCAGAATGTGGCCAGGTCACTCATGGTAAGGTCAGGGCAGGCAGCAGGCAGAATGGGGTCAGGTCATTCGTGGTAAGGTCAGGGCAGACAGCAGGCCGAATGTGGTCAGGTCACTCGTGGTAAGGTCAAGGCAGGCAGAAAGGAGAATGTGGTCATGTCACTCGTGGTAAGGTCAGGGCAGGCAGCAGGCAGAATGTGGTCAGGTCACTCGTGGTAAGGTCAGGACAGGCAGCAGGCAGAATGTGGTCAGGTAACTCGTGGTAAGGTCAGGGCCGGCAGCAGGCAGAATGTGGTCAGGTCACTCGTGGTAAGGTCAGGACAGGCAGTAAGCAGAATGTGGTCAGGTCACTCGTGGTAAGGTCAGGGCAGGCAGCAGGCAGAATGTGGTCAGGTCACTCGTGGTAAGGTCAGGTCAGGCAGCAGGCAGAATGTGGTCAGGTCACTCGTGGTAAGGTCAGGGCCGGCAGCAGGCAGAATGTGGTCAGGTCACTCGTGGTAAGGTCAGGACAGGCAGAATGTGGTCAGGTCACTCGTGGTAAGGTCAGAGCAGGCAGCAGGCAGAATGTGGTCAGGTCACTCGTGGTAAGGTCAGGGCAGGCAGAATGTGGTCAGGTCACTCGTGGTAAGGTCAGGGCAGGCAGAATGTGGTCAGGTCACTCGTGGTAAGGTCAGGACAGGCAGCAGGCAGAATGTGGTCAGGTCACTTGTGGTAAGGTCAGGGCAGGCAGCAGGCAGAATGTGGTCAGGTCACTCGTGGTAAGGTCAGGGCAGGCAGCAGGCAGAATGTGGTCAGGTCACTCGTGGTAAGGTCAGGGCAGGCAGAATGTGGTCAGGTCACTCGTGGTAAGGTCAGGGCAGGCAGAATGTGGTCAGGTCACTCGTGGTAAGGTCAGGGCAGGCAGAATGTGGTCAGGTCACTCGTGGTAAGGTCAGGGCAGGCAGCAGGCAGAATGTGGTCAGGTCACTCGTGGTAAGGTCAGGGCAGACAGCAGGCAGAATGTGGTCAGGTCACTCGTGGTAAGGTCAGGGCAGGCAGCAGGCAGAATGTGGTCAGGTCACTCTTGTGGTAATGTCAGTGCAGGCAGCAGGCAGAATGTGGTCAGGTCACTCTTGTGGTAATGTCAGGGCATGCAGCAGGCAGAATGTGGTCAGGTCACTCGCGGTAAGGTCAGGGCAGGCAGAATGTGGTCAGGTCTCTCGTGGTAAGTTCAGGGCAGACAGCAGGCAGAATGTGGTCAGGTCACTCGCGGTAAGGTCAGGGCAGGCAGAATGTGGTCAGGTCACTCGTGGTAAGGTCAGGGCAGGCAGAATGTGGTCAGGTCTCTCGTGGTAAGGTCAGGACAGGCAGCAGGCAGAATGTGGTCAGATCACTTGTAAGGCCAGGGCAGGCAGCAGGCAGAATGTGGTCAGGTCACTTGTGGTAAGGTCAGGGCAGACGGATGGCAAAGAATAGTCAAGGTCTGTAGCAAGGGTCAAAGTACAGAAACACACTAACACCATGGCGCATGTTCACAGAAGTCCCTGGACTTTTATACATATCAGCTGGTTATTAGGGTATTCTCACACTGCGTGTTAGATCCGATTTTGGATCCGTATTTAGATGCGTGTGTGGATCCATGTTTCAAACCCTAAGGGCATGTCCCCACTGCACGGGTTTTCGGACGGTTTTTTCAGCCGGTTGGTGGTTTTGCAGACCGCCTGAAAAACCGGCCGAAAATGAGCACAATGGTGCTCTATGGAAAACCCGTGCAGCAGTCCCCAGTGCACGGGTTTTCCGCCCGGCGGTTTTGCCACTCGCGGGCCGGTCAAAAAACATTGAGCATGTTCATTCTTCCGTCCGGTTTCTGGATGGAATATGAACACCTCAATGGGAGGGGGGAGGGCTCTTCTCCGCTCATCGCAAAGAAAAGCCGCCCCCCCCCTGCGGCCGTGGGGTCGGCCGCAAAACCCGTCAAATACCCGCCGGGGTAACTCACCCGGATTTGTCCACAGCCGTGTGTACGCACCCTAAACGGAACCAAACAAGCATCTAGCAAAATGCATTGTGTTTTATATTAGTTTCAATGTAAAACACTCATCGGCGTTCAGACGAGTGATTGCGGATGTGTGCTTACTTGCGTCTTTGTGGTGTCTCTTTCTGATCCGTTCAAAGAATTTACATGTCAATTCTTGATCCGTTTTAAAACTATAGGGTGTTGGATGCATTTTGCAAGCAATTTACGCAGCGCTTTTAGAAGAATTTTTCGGATCCAAAACTGGATCCAACACGCCGTGTGAACATACCCTTATAATCGTATTGAGGTAAGGCGTTTTATGTACTAGCATATCCATAAATGGTTGGACCTCTTAATAGTGGTTGTTTAGTATCACTTTTTGGTATCACCTTTAGTTTACCCATACATTGGAAAATCGTGTGGAACCCTATGTAGATGTGCACCTGCTTTTATTTCGGGTCAGACATAGGTGGGAGCACATGTCTATCAATCCAGCTTACCCTAGCGGTTGGACTATTGTTTTCCAATAGATGGGCATGTATTGCCCGCATGGGCGTAACTATAGTAGTAGCAGTCATAGCCGCTTCTAAGAGGCCCAGAGCTTGAGGGGGCCCCAGGGGCGTAGCTATAGGCGGTGAGGAGGTAGCAGTCGCTACCGGGCCCTGCAGCTTGAGGGGGCCCAAAAGCCCTCCTGCCACATAAGGAGACACCAGCATTGTAAGTGGCACATGGTAACTCTGGGGTCCATTTCACTTTTTACACTAGGACCCCGGAGCTTCAAGTTACGCCTCTGGTGGGCCCACTCACGTGTAAGAATATTGTACTATTTTGTAGATGATGGGGGGTTTTGTACCGTCGGCTCTCTGATATATAGCACCATATTTATAGCTTTAAATATTGCTATTTATACTGCTGTTTAAGTTTTCCATCATTAGGTATTGGGGCCCTGTCTCATTTTGCTATGGGGCCCTTTGAATGCTGGCTACACACCTGATTGCCCAGAAGTAGTATCTGTGGTATGTTTTTGAACCCTTTAGTCCATGCTACGCGTAAGGACTCTGTGTCGCTCGAAATGCGTCAGATGGACACTCCGTTGCTACTGTTTTAGATATATTGAATTAAAGGCATGATTTTGTAACAGATGTTTTTCCTGGTGCGGGATACAAGATTTTATTACTGTGCTTTCTGCTTAGCCTGGTCCAGCTTTTCTGTACATCAGCTCTTTATCTAACCAGGATAAGAATTTAAAGGGGTTTTGCCACAATCTCATTTCGTACCTCCTGCATCCAGCTCTTCAGCTCTGTGTGCTCAGGAGGGGGCGTATGTGATTTGTTTGAATTGCATATCATGTGACCCAGCAGGATGACATCACCAGGCCTTTCCTCTCTCTAGTGAAAGAAAGGTCTGTTTATGTATAGAATTGCAAGTAGCTACACTGTAGCTCAGAGCTAACATTTTTGCTTTACAGCACAAGAGTCCTTGGTTCAAATCCCTACAGGAACTTAAACTGTGGATATTGTTTTCTTCTTTATCAATGCACATACCTGATTGAGGTTTCTTTTTTTTTATTTGCACTGTTTGACTTATTACTATCTAGTCCAAAGGACAGGAGAAGAATGACAGCACCTGGGGTTTGAACACTCAGTAGCTGCCTGAGAAGAGAGGTGATATCTGAGCATGTGCGACCAGGACTGAGGAGCTCTCAGCCCTGGTCGTATCCCATGGAGACGAGCTGTAAACAATGGATCACTAAAGGAGCAACTAAAACAAAAACTTTGCAGAATTTTTAATAATAATGAATGGTGAAAATGTTTATTATTTAATTTACAAACGACCCACGTCAATTTTACTTTGTGGCAAAACCCCTTTAAGTTCATAGTGTGGTAAGCAGTTACACAAATTAAATTTTTTCAGGACTGTGATAAGTTTAAAAAATAACTAGTACACACCAGTATAGCCACCACCTTTCCAGTAGTGCTGGAGCTCGAATGTCCCAACCGGTCCCCCATCAGAGATATCACCTCCACTGCACATGTGACCATGCACCCAATCACTGGCCTTCATGGACTCTGCTGACATGTATGGCACGTGACCACCGAGGCCAGTGATTGGCTCACAGTCACGTGAGTGGTGTACATGACATCACTGCTGGGGGACTGGGGAATACTGGAGCTCTGGCATCACTGGGATGGTGGTGACTGTGGAGCTGAGCAAAGACTATTCTTTAATTTTATTGCAGTCTAAGTCTTAGGAAGCCCATTCAAGGAGCCTTTTCCCCGGCAGGAAGAGATCTGTTATCTCTTTAGGTTAGAAAAAAAGGTAATAATGGAGAAGGGTAGAATAAGTCTGATAAACACAATTAGCTCTGGATTCACAGAGAGACTTTATTTGTTTTATTCATTTATATAACGCCATTATACTCCATATTGCTGTACAGCGATTGTCATTTCGCCATTGGGGCTCACAATCTAAATTCCAGATGAACCTATCTGTAACGTTTTTGGGGAAAACCAGAGTACTTGGAGGAAACCTATGCAGACACAGGGAGAACATAAGCTCCATGAAAATATTGTCCTTGGTGGGAGTTGAACCCAGGACCCAAGCAACAGTTTTATAAAGGTTGTAATAAGGTCAGAAGCCCTGAATCCCCCACGTTTCTCTGAACTGAACTGAATATATCACAGATTCAAGAAGAAGGGGCCCAAGTGTATTCTGGTCTTCTGAAACCTACAGCAGATGTAAATACCACCTAATGCGTCATACAGACAGCTGTGATCCAGATCTGTAATATGGCGTCCATTATCTCCTATGGGCCCATACAGTACATCTGTGCACCTCACTGTATTCATGTTCCCTCACATGCCATGTTGCTTCTAGGAGAGAATATAGCGCCACATGAAGGCACCTTAGAACGGTGCGCAGTGCCTATAGGCTGCTCAATTGTGCCACCATACAGTCAATGCAAATAGTCCTGCAATGTGGATGTACCCTGAGCAGCTCTTGCCAGGGGTGTAGCTATAGGGGGTGCAGAGGTAGCAGTCGCTACCGGGCCCTGCAGCCTGAGGGCGCCCAAAAGCCCTTCTGCTACATTAGGAGATAGCAGCATTGTAAGTGGCACATGGTAGCTGGGGGACCCATTTCACTTTTTGCACTAGAGCCCCGGAGCTTCAAGTTATCCCTCTGGCTCTTGTGCATTGGTGCTATAATTTGTCATTGGGTATTTCTGACAATGTATTGTGTATGCAGATGAGACGAATTAAGCAGACCTCCTATTTGTATTTTAAAAAAAACCTGATTGCTTTCAGTGAGACTAAGGGAACCAAAATCACAAGGAAATTGCAAAAGTTCACATCTGTTTTTAACATGTGGTGATATAAGTAATGGGCTATAAATCAGTAGTTGAACCTTGAAGGTTGGCCCTACCGTCTTCCCAAGTGAAAGGTAAAAGTTGCAATCAAGTTCTGAGTCAATATAATGGTGGGTGATGAGGGGAAAACGTCTACAGGAGGGAAATAGTTAAAAACCCCATTACATTATGTCACTGGAGAGGGAGGAGTACTCAGCACAGGAGGAATCCACATCAGTCAGGAATTCTCCAAGGGGCACGTTTAACCCCTACACTGCTGGCTGTGATGTTAAGCGTTCCCTCACCATGTGGAAAATGCTATGTATACAGACACCCACCTGCTGCACCTCATGACTCTGCTCCACCATAACAAGAAGAAAATCCTAAAGTGCAGTATGATAATTCCTAGCTTACTATGAAATATCCTTAAAAATTATGAGGATCATGAGCAATTCACTTAAAGGTTTTTTTTTTCTCCAGATACAGCGCCACTCTTGTTCATAGGCTGTATCTGGTATTGCAGCTCAGCTATATTTAAAGGGGTTTTGCCACGAAGTACAATTGACCTGGGAAGTTTGTAAATTAAATAGCAAACATTTTCACCATTCATTATTATTAAAAATTCTGCACCATTTTTGTTTTAGCTGCTCCCTTAGTGATCCATTGTTTACAGCTCGTCTCCAGGGAATACGAACAGAGCTGAGAGCTCCTCACTCCTGGTCGCACATGCTCAGACATCACTTCTCCTCTCAGGCAGCTACTGAGTGTTCAAACCCCAGGTGCTCTCATTCTGCTCCCGTCCTCTGTACTCCTTAGTAATTAGTCAAACAGTGCAAATAAATAAAAAGAAACCTCAATCAGGTCTGTGCATTGATAAAAAAGAAAAAAAATCCACAGGTTTGGTACCTGCAGGGATTTGAACCAAGGACCTTTGTGCTGTAAAGCAAAAATGTTACCTCTGAGCTACAATGTAACTACTTACAATTCTATACATAAACAGACCTTTCTTTGACTAGAGAGAGGAAAGGCCTGGTGATGTCATCCTGCTGGGTCACATGACCTGCAATTCAAACAAATCACACACGCCTCCTTCTGAGCACACAGAGCTGAAGAGCTGGATGTAGGAGGTATGAAATGAGATCGTGGCAAAACCCCTTTAAGTACCTAAGTCTGAGCTGCAGTACCAAGTATAACCTGTTGACAAGAATGGTGCTCTTTTTTGGAGAAAAGTTTAATGTTTTTGCTAATCAAACCCAAGCTTCTACTATAGTACCACCACAATTAGGCTAGGTTCACACTATGTTATTGCCTGTGTTGCAGGTATCAGAAAAAAGGAACCCCGACAGCTACCGCAACATAGCCACAGTGGCCCCATAAAAGTGAACAGAGCAAATGTATTCGCAATACACACTTTCTGTGCGGGACTCAAATGCATAGTCTACCCAATGTATGGAAAACATATACCACAGGCAAATACAGCAAGCAAAGTCCACATAAGAGTATATTTGTTCTATTCATTTGTATGGGCCCACCGTGGTTATGCCGCGGTGGCAGGGTACCTTTTTCCTGATACCCCAATGGATACCTGCAACATAGGCAATAACGTAGTTTGAACCCAGCCTTACTACTAATCTTATCTACTTGTTCCAATACTACAGTAGGTGTCTGAAATGCAACCACGTAAACTGAGAGTTTCATGATGGAAATGTAACAAAGTAGTGCTGAGAATGGCCACCAGTAGGAACTTCAGGAATTGGGTGCTATGGACCTTGTGGATTAGGGACCAATTGTCCACCAGAGATGTATCAGATAGAGCAATCTTCACCATAACGGCATCCCCGATTTTTCACTTTTCCCACTTACATCTGTCCCTATTAAAAAGGGAGACTTATGCGGCATCTGGCACTTGAGTTCCATGTTGCACACAGAAAGTAGCTGTGGAACGACAAGTTCCAGCATCCACAGCGCACATGAGGTGAAAATGAGGTGAAATCTTCTAACAGGGGGCCCGAGACAAAACAAAGTAAAAAACCCCTTCCTACTTTCCTAAAAAAAAAAAAAAACTTTTTTTTGCTGGAGTTACATTTTAAAAAATTACGTTCTGACTTTCAACAAATTAATTAAGAACAAACCTACAGTCCCATTCTCGTTCTTAACCCGGTGACTACCTGTACCTTATAAGTCTATCAATAAGACAATAACAAAAGAAATTCTAGGAAGAGTAGAATTTTTTTTCCCTTAGAGGAAGTAGCTAACTTCTCCTCCTGCTTATGTAATCAATACAACAGCAGCCACCCTAGAAAAGTTTTTTTTTATAGAGTATAATGTGAGCTATGCAAAGGGGTGCGAATTGTCTAGTAAAAATGGAATTCTTACCGTATGGCTCAAGCATTGGATCTAGCAGGATTATCTACAAGAAGGGGGCTTTGGAGTGTTCAGTTGCACACAGTGGATTTTGGACAAGAGGCAATGTACTTTTTGATCCAGTTTTTTTAACTATGCCAGAAACGGAAGTATAAATTCTTTTTTATACTTCTCATCTCCTTCTGGCTAAAAAAACCAAAAAACTGCAGTAGTGCTTTCCACAAAAATTCTGTGTATGAAACCAGCATAGGATCACTATGTGGCAGTGAAAAAAATGCGTCTACACCAAGTTATTTGACCTACTGCCCACTTTTCAGAAAAAATATTACTCAGTATCCCCTTGGAAATTTACCTTCTCCCTCTCTAAGTGGAATGTACACTGTTTCGTACAGTATGATGTTCCATTCAGGGAGGGCAATGTGTGGTTCCTATGGTAGTAGATGCGCCTTCCCCCAAACAACATTAATGGCCAGTATCTAATTAACTACTTCATCTGTGTGCTGTTTAGGAGTCAAGTGCAATCAGTTTGAACAGGAGTTTCAAAAACCACCTCCCTTAACCCAAAGTTTGGGGGGGTCCCACCCCAAATGCCTCCCCTAATAAGCAGGGGGGCCTCCCAAAACCCCAACTGCCCCCCCCCCTAATAAGCAGGGCCCCCACCCAACTGGGGGGGGCCCCCCCCCCACTAAAAGAGCGGAGCCCCCCCCCCCCCCCCCAACTGCCCCCCTTATGACAGGAGCCCCCACCAAATGCCTCCCCTAATAGAGCAGGAGCCCCCAACCCCAACTGCCTCCCCTAATAAAAAAAAAAAAAAAAAACAAGCCTCCCACCCAACCGCCTCCCCAAACAGAGCAGGAGCCATCCATCTATCTTCTCTGACAGAGTAGAGGCCCCCACTTGTGTGTCCCAACACAGCAGGGCAATACATTACGTGGAGATCCCTAAAGAAGCATTTATGCTATCTATCCCCACTTACAAAATCTGAATTCTCGGTTCCTATTTTGATCAAAAGATGTTTAAGTGCCCCCGTGAGAGGGCCTTGATTGGCTCTATTGGAGGTAAAGTAGCTAGGGGCCTATCTAGTCACGTTGAAAGCGTGGGCAGCAAAAAAATCTTTTGACAAAATTTTTGGGCCGAGAATTTTCAGTTTTTTTAAGTGTGATAGATAGCAAAATGCTTCTTTTTGGGATTTTCCCGAGTGTATTGCCCTTTTTGCAGTTTTTGGCCCCGGCGGGGGTTGTGTGTGTCTTAACTTATGTTGCTGCGCCTGCCGTGGCACCCAGGGTTTGCATTTTTATCTACACCTTAAAATCCAAAAACAGAGAGTCACCCAAACCCCCTCCCCCTTACAGAGCAAGAGCCACCCACCTGCCTTCCCCAACAGAGCAGGAGCCACCCACCTTCCCTAAGAAGAGCAGCAGCCACCCACCTTCCCTAACAGAGCAGGAGCCCCCCACCTTCCCCAACAGAGCAGGAGCCACCCACCTTCCCTAAGAAGAGCAGCAGCCACCCACCTTCCCTAACAGAGCGGGCCCCC
>JAODAL010066103.1:0-17915 GCA_025379985.1 Phyllomedusa bahiana | reverse complement strand
GTTTTAAAATTTTACATGGGGAAAGGCAGGGCAGATTTAATAGACCCAAGTGCGGGGGATTTACTAGAGCGCAGGGGCGCGATTGTACTAGAGGCAGTGCTGCAGTTTAACATAGGGCGGCGGGTTTGTACATAGAGCGCAGTGCTGCAGTTGTACATAGAGAGCGTGCTGCAGTTGTACATAGGGGGCATTTTGCTGCAGATTTTTTTAGAGCGCAGTGCTGCAGATTTACATAGAGGCAGTGCTGGGGATTTCATAGAGCGCAAGGCTGCAGATTTACATAAGGCAGGCTGAATTTAATAGAGGCAGGGGGTTTTTGCAGTTTTACATAGAGGCAGTTGCAGATTGTACAAGAGCGCAGGCTGGGGATTTACATAGAGGCAGGCTGACATTTTTCATAGAGCCAGTTAAAAGGGGGGGGGGGGGGGGGCCCCTGCAGTTTGTACAAGAGGCAGGCTGAATTTACATAGAGGCGCGCTGCAGATTGTACATAGAGGCAGGCTGAGATTGTACATAGGGCAGGTGCAATTGTACATAGGCGCGGGCCCCGATTTTACATAGGGGCCCCTCTGAGATTTACCAAGAAGCAGGCTGAGATTGACATAGAGCGCGGGGCGCGTTGTACTAGGAGCCGGCTGCAATTTCATGAGGAGCTGCAGATTGTACATGAGCGCCAGGTGAGAAATTGTAATAGAGGAGCGCTGAGTTTTCATAGAGGCAGGCTGAAGATTGTACAAAAAAAGGGGTGGATTTGTAATAGGCGCAGTGCTGAATTGTCATGAGGCGTGCTGAAATTTGTACATAGAGGGCCAGGCTGCAGATTGTACAAAAAACCAGGGCTGAGATTTTAATGAGGGGGGGGGGGGGGGGGCTGGGAGTTTGTCATAGATTTCTGCTGCGATTGTACATAGGGCAGGCTGCGTTTTCATAGAGGCAGGGGGGGCAGGTTTGGGTAAAAAGGGCGGGGCTGCAGTTTACTAGAGGCAGGGGGACAGGGGGATTTGTAAAATTTAAGAGGGCAGTGCTGCAGATTTTTTTTGAGGCGTGCTGCAGTTGTACATAGAGTGCGTTCATTTTTTGGGGGTTGCCGATTTACTAGAGGCAGTGCTGCAGATTAACATAGAGCGCAGGGCTGCAGTTTTGTAATAGAGCGCATGTGAAAATTGTAATAGAGGCAGTGCCGTTTTTAACATAGGGCGTCAATTGTTTGGGCTGTGCAATTTACATAGAGGCAGGCTGCAGAATTTAATAGGGTGGGTTGAAAAAGTGTAAAACATAAGGCCCCCAGGCTGGTTTTTACATGGGACCCATGCGCGATTGTAATAGAGGCGTGCGGGGGAAGTTTTACAAGAGGGGCCGCATGGCTGGTTATGTAATTTAAAAAGAGTGCTGCGGGGGAATTTCATAGGGGAGCGCAAGAAAAAGGCTGAGTTTAAACATAGAGCCAGGCCGATGTACATAGAGAGCCAAGGGGGGGGGGGGGGGGGGGGGGGGAGATTGTACTTTAAGGCGAAAGCTCAGTTTACAAAGGGCAGGGGGGAGATTTACATAAGGCAGTGTGCGAGTACTGAGGGGGGCCAGTTTTGGGCGGGCTGCTGAAAATACATTGAGAGCAAGTGCTGCTGGAGATTGTACATAGAGAGCAGGGCTGCAGATTGTACATAGAGTGCAGTGCTGCAGATTGTACATAGAGCACAGTGCTGCAGATTGTACATAGAGCGCAGTGCTGCAGATTGTACATAGAGCGCAGTGCTGCAGATTGTACATAGAGCACAGTGCTGCAGATTGTACATAGAGCAGTGTGCAGTTTGGGAATATAGACGAGAGCTGCTCAGGATTGTACATAGAGAAAGGGGCTCAGATTGTACAAAAAGGGGCGCAGTGCTGCAGATTGTACATAGAGCTCAGTGCTGCAGATGTACATAAAAAGCGCATGCGGGCAGTTTTGTACATTGAGGCAGTGCTGCAGATTGTACATAGAGAGAGTCTGCAAAAGTTGGGAGCCTGCAGATTGTACATAGGGGGGCAGTGCTGGATTTGAGAGTGGGTGTGGTTTACTAGAGGAGGCTGCAGATGTAATAGGAGCGCGGGGGGGGCAGTTTATACATAGAGTGCAGTGCTGCAGATTGTACATAGAGCGCAGTGCTGCAGATTGTACATAGAGCGCAGTGCTGCAGATTGTACATAGAGCGCAGTGCTGCAGATTGTACATAGAGCGCAGTGCTGCAGATTGTACATAGAGCGCAGTGCTGCAGATTGTACATAGAGCGCAGTGCTGCAGATTGTACATAGAGCGCAGTGCTGCAGATTGTACATATAGAGCGCAGTCCTGCAGATTGTACATAGAGCTGCAAAGTTTGGCCGGGCAAAATTGTACATAGGAGAAGTGCTGCAGATTGTACATAAGCACAGGGGGCTGCAGATTAACATTAGAAGAGCGCAGTGCTGCAGATTGTACATGGAGCGGCAGAATGTGCTGTGAAGTACATAAGGGGCAGTGCTGCAGTTGTACATAGTGCAAAGTGCGGGGCAGTTTATACATAGAGCGCAGGCTGGCAGATTTTACATAGAGCGCAGTGCTGAGCAAAAATGACCCTTTAGAAGCGCAGTGCTGCAGATTTACATAGAGCGCAGTGCGCAGATTTACATGGAGCAGGCTGCAGATTGTACATAGAGCGCATGTGAGCAGATTATACATAGAGGCGCAGTGGCTGCAGATTGTACATAAAAGCGCAGTGCTGCAGATTTTACATAGAGGCAGGCGCGCTGATGAGGCAGGTGCGTGGTGGCCCCAGTGCTGGCAGATTGTACATTAGAGCGCAGTAGTGGGCTGCAGATTGTACATAGAGCGCTGGCTGCAGATGTACTTTAGAGCGCAGGTGCTGCAGATTGTACATAGAGGCAGTGCTGCAGATTTTTACATAGAGCCAGTGCTGCAGATTTTTAATAGAGCGCTATTGGGGCAGATTTACATAGGGGGGGCAGTGCGGGGCAGATTGTACATAGAGCGAAAGGGCGGGCGGGATTGTACATAGAGGAGGCGGATGATTTACTTTTGAGGGCGGGTTCGGCAGATTGTACAAAAGGGGCAGGCTGCAGTTTGTACATAGAGCGCAGTGGGCAGTTTGTATTTTTGGGGGGCAGGGCGGGCAGATTGACTTTTATGAGGGGGTAGTCCCTTAGAGTTTTGTAAAAAAATGGGGACGCAAGGCTGCAGTTTTTTGTAAAATTATTGAGCGCATGCTGCAATTTTTAAAATAGGAGCCCGCAGGCTGCAGATTGTAATAGGGGGGCAGTGCTGCAGATTGTACATTTGGGCAGTGCTGCAGTTTTTAAAAAGGGGTTTGGTTTAAAAGGGGTGCTCCCAAAATTTTTAACATAGAGGGGAAAGGGGCGGGCAGATTGTACATAGAGCCGAAAGTGTTTGGGCAATTTTACATAGGACCCCAGGGGCTGCAGTGGTAAAATAAGCGCTGGGGAGATTGCTAAAAGGATTAAAATTTTTTAATGAGGCAGTGCTAAATTTACCAAGAGGGGCAGGGGCTGCAGATTGTACATTGGGCGCAGGCTGCAATTTACATAGGCGGGCCCAATTTTTTAAAAATAATGGGGGGGGTGCGCAGATTGTAAAAAGGGGAGGGGGCAGGGTGCAGTTTTGTACATAGAGCGCAGGGTTTCAGATTGTACATAGAGCGAGTGCTGAAAAAAAAAGATTGGACATAGAGGGGGCAGGGCTGCAGATTGTACATAGAGCGCGGGCTGAAAATTTGTACATAGAGCGCATGGGGGGGAAAAATTGGGGGGGGGGGGGGGGGGGCCCCGGTGAGGTAGGGGGGGGCTGCAGTTTTTGTACAAAAAAAAGGGCGGGGCCCCTCCCAGATTTGTACATAGAGGGGGCGGGGCTGCAGATTGTACATAGAGGGGCTTTGGCTGCACATTGTACAAGAGCGCAGTGCTGCATTTTTTCTTTGAGGGCATGCGGGCAAAATTGTACATAGAGGGGCTTTGCTTCAGATTATACTTTGAGGGGCAACGCGGGCGGGTTTTTTACAAAAAGGGGGGCTGCGCTGAGATTGTACATAGAGAACGGGCGGCGGGCAGATTATACATAGAGGGGCAAGTGGGCATAAATTTTTAAACATAGAGCGCAGGGGCTGCAGATTGTACATAGGCGCAGGGGGCTTTCAGATTTACAAAAGAGGCGCAGCGCTTGCGATTGTAATAGAGGCGGGCGCCTGCAGATTGTACAAAAGGGGGGCAGCGCTGGCAGATTGTACATAGATTTGAAAAGGGGGCGGGCAGTTTGTACCTAGGGGGGCAGGGGCTGCGGGATTGTACAAAAAAAAAAAAGAAGTGGGTAAAATTTTAAGTTTCCCCAAAAGCCGGGCAATTTTTTTTTTTTTTTTTTTTTTTTTTTTTTTTTTCTTCTGTAAGAGGCCCCTTCTGTCCTCCACCTTTAAACCTTACTAAGGGCCCCTGTTTGAAACTTTTTTTCAGTTTTAGAAGGACCCTGTCCACCCTCAAGCAGTCACACCCCAAAGCTCCATATGTGAAGCCCAAAAAGAGCGTCAAGGGCACCAAAACAAAACGGGCAGCCCGGGCACCGGGGCTGGGAAGACGGAATCTGGCAATGGGCAAGCGGGGTTGGTGTGAAAAGAAAAAAAACTGGGGGGCAATAATGGAAAATGGAAGAAACCCTTTTTAAAATAACACTGATAATCTCCCTCCATCTGGGGCTCCAGCAAGATTATCCTGTGGGGTCAAAATGATCACAAGAACGGTGAGCAAAAAATCCCAGAACCACAGGGGGGAAACCTAGTGATGACCTGCAGAGAGTGGGACCAACGTAACAAAGGCCACCATCAGTAACACACACGCCGCCAGGGACCCCGATCCTGCAGTGCCAGAGTGCCCCCCTTCTTAAGCCAGTACATGTCGGGCCCGGGTCTGAAGTTTGCTAGGAGAGCATTGGGGTTGTTCCAGAAGGTATTGGGAGATGTCATATGGTCAATGAAAACCAAGGGAGAACTGTTTGGTAAAAACACAATCTTTCTGTTTGGGAGGAGAGAGAAGGCTGAGCTGCACCCAAGGAACACCAGCCCTACTGTGAAGCAACGGGGGGGGGGGGGGGCAATCATGCTTTGTGGCTGTTCTCTGCATAAGGGACCATAGACTGATCTGTACATGAAAGAATGAATGGGGCCATGTATGGGAGTGAAAACCCTCCTTCCTTCTAAAGGCATTGAAGATGAAAGTGGCTGGGTCTTCCAGCAGGACAATGATCCCAAGCACACGCCAGGGCAAAAGGGAGCGGCTTCTAAGAAGAAATTTCAAGGTCCTGGAGTGGCCGGCCAAATCTCCAGATTCAACCCCATAGAAAACCTTTGGAGGGAGTTGAAAGTCCTTGTTCCCGGGGACAGCCCCAAAACATCCTGACTGTCTAAGAGGAGGGGGAAATCCTTTGCAATGAGTGGAGGAATGGGGCCATTTACATGAGGGCCGGGGGCCAACCAAAGTGTGCGCCAACTGTGAAGACAGAAAACTTTCGACCTCTGTCATTGCCAACAAAGGAGATAGAACAAAGGATTGAGATAAAATGTTGTTATTGACCAAATACTTATTTTAAGTTTTAAAAGTTTAACAAATATTAAAACTCCAAATCACCCTCCTTTTGAGCCATTTTACAAATAAAAAAAAAATTAAAATATAAAACAGCGGCACATAATTGGTATCGTCCATAAAAGCCTAATCTACTAAAATATAACATCATTTATCCCAACAATGTAGAAAATAACCCATTCCAAACGCCTAAATTGTGGATTTTTGGTCATTTCACGTCCCCTAAAAATTAGAATAAAAAGTGATTTAAAAAGTTGCATCTATCCCAAAATGTTACCAGTACAATGAACACTTCAACCCGCAAAATGCTAAATACGCCCCCTCTCTTAGGTCCATAAGGGGAAGAACCCAAAAAGTTATTGGTCACAGAATATGGCGCAAAGAGAAGAAATAGAGATTTTTTTATTTTTTCAACGTGTTAAAGTCTAAAGAGCCCCCGACACATCTGGTGTCACCGGAATCGTATCAACCTGCAGAAGACAGAGGACACATCATTTATACCAAAGAGTCAACGCCATAAAAACACCCCCCTCCCTCTCCCCCCACTCTGTAAACGTATCGCAAATATGTTTTGTTTCTCATTTTACCCCACTTTTTTTTTTTTTTTTTTTTTTTGCTTTTTACCAGTATTTTCTAAGGTGCGGTCAATGATACCATTAAAAGGTCCATCTTGTTCCACAAAATAAAAGCCCTCACATGTCTGTGTAGACGGAAACATGAAAAAGTTGTGGATCTCAGAAGGTGGAGAAGAAAAAAATGAAGAACCAAAAAATTATGACCAGCTGTCAGTAAGGGGTGAAATGATGGTGAGGCTGGTGTTTGCCCAGTGAGGGAGAAGAATGGCAGCCAAGAAAGGAAAGACACAGAAGATGAGCAGCAACAAACAAGAACAGACCTTAAATGACTGTCCCTGAAACTCTTCCTAGATCTTTCCTTAACACTGACCCTAGCAGAGGGCACCTCCCTGTCCATGACAATATCCCTATAGATAACCTTGAGCTACAATGGACCCTGACACAGAAAGGAGGAACATAGGACGGAAACACAAGCCACGACAGAAACACGGACAGAAATACAAGGAACAAAGGAACTAGAGAAGGATGAACCAGCAGAGCTGAAGAGCAGCAAGAACCGGACACGAAACGTACAAGAACTCTTGGGATTCACCTGAAAGCTCTGGGCATGAAAAGGCCTTAAAAGGGGTTGTCTCACTACATTGATTTATCCTACCTCAGTTCTGTTTTCTTGGTTTCATTTTGAATTCAGGGGCGTGTTTACTGGCTTCTACTAGGATGCAGTAGAAGTCAGGTCTGTAGCTATAGCAACCAGTGCTGACAGCCTATCAGGAGAGATCTAACAGGTCTGTAGCTATAGCGACCAGTGCTGGCAGCCTATCAGTAGAGATGGAAGAAGTCTGTAGCTATAGCCACCAGTGCTGGCAGCCTATCAGGAGTGATCAAACAGGTCTATAGCTATAGCAACCAGCACTGGCAGCCTATCAGGAGAGATTGAACGGGTCTGTAGCTATAGCAACTAGTGCTGGCAGCCTATCAGGAGAGATCAAACAGGTCTGTAGCTATAGCAACCAGTGCTGGCTGCCTATCAGGAGAGACAGAACAGGTCTGTAGCTATAGCAACCAGTGCTGGCAGCTTATCAGGAGAGACAGAACAGGTCTGTAGCTATAGTAACCAGTGCTGGCAGCCTATCAGGTGAGATCTAACAGGTCTGTAGCTATAGTAACCAGTGCTGGCAGCCTATCAGGTGAGATCTAACAGGTCTGTAGCTATAGTAACCAGTGCTGGCAGCCTATCAGTTGACATCGAACAGGTCTGTAGCTATAGCAACCAGTGCTGGCAGCCTATCAGGAGAGATTGAACAGATCTGTAGCTATAGCGACCTGGGGAGCTTATGCAGCCCATACAAGAGGGGATATCTAGGAATAGATAGGACACTGGTAATGGACACATATTGCAAAGTGACTTGTTTTTGCAAGATTTTTAACATAAAAAGCAGCAATCCTTGTAGTGAGACAACCCATTTAATGACGCAGTTACTATTTTTCTTACTTTTTGCCTTCCTGTGTTTCAACAGTCGCTACTTTTTTATGTTTTCTATGACGCCTTCGTGTGACTTCTTTTATGTGAGAGAAGTTGTGTTTTGGGGGTATAGTTTGCGTTTACATAAAAATTACTGCGGAATTAAAAGAAAAAAAACATTTTTGCAACGTGAACATAAAAAAAGTGTTTTTCTGCATTTGGTGTTTATTTATTTTTTTACACCATTCACATTTTACAGGTTATTACAGTCGTGTGTCTGATGAGATCAAGAGAATGTTATGTGGTTCAGATGGTGTCAGGCGTGTGTGGCGGCAACCAGGTGAGGAGGACAAAGACAAGTGTGTCTGCCTACAGTCAAGCATGGTGGTGGGAGTGTCATGGTTTGGGGCTGCATGAGTGCTGCTGGCTGTGGGGAGCTACAGTTCATTGAGGGAACCATGAATGCCAACATGTCCTGTGACATCCTGAAGCAGAGCATGATCCCCTCCCTTCTGGGCCACAGGGCAGTATCCAACATGATAATGACCCCAAACACCTCCAAGACCCCCACTGCCTCGCTAAAGAGAATGAGGGTAAAGGTGCTGGACTGGCCAAGCGTCTCCAGACCTAAACCCTATGGAGCATCTGTGGGGCCTCCTCAAACAGAAGGTGGAGGAGCGCAAGGTCTCTACCATCACAGTCCGTGATGTCGTCATGGAGGAAGGAAGAGGATTCCAGTGACTGCAACCTGTGAAGCTCTAGTGACCTCCAGGCCCAAGAGAGTTAAGGCAGCGCTGGGAAATAATGGGGACATACAAAATACTGACACCTTGGGCACAATTTGTCCATTGTCTCTTAGGGGTGTCCTCACTTTTGTTGTCACTTAGGGGTTTTCTCACTTTTGTAGTCTCTTAGGGGTGTCCTCACTTTTGTTGTCACTCAGGGTTGTACTCGCTTTTGTTGTCTCTTAGGGGTGTCCTCACTTTTGTTGTCACTTAGGGGTGTTCTCACTTTTGAAGTCTCTTAGGGGTGTCCTCACTTTTGTTGTCACTTATGGGTGTCCTCACTTTTGTTATCACTTACGGACATATTCACTTTTGTAGTCTCTTAGGGGTGTCCTCACGTTTGTTGTCACTTTGGGGTGTCCTCACTTTTGTTGTCACTTAGGGGTGTGCTCACTTTTCTTATCACTTGGGGTGTTCTCACTTTTGTTGTCACTTAGGGGTGTCCTCACTTTTGTTGCCAGTGGTTTAGACATTGATGCCTGTGTTATTTTGAGGACACCCCATCCCCCTGTGATACAAGCCGGGCACTGACTACTTTACATTATATCAGGGTCAGATCCTCAGTGTCGTCCCAGGAAAAGATAGAATACTATACAGGTATTTACAAAAATATACGGGGTGTACTTACTTTGTGAGATGCTGTACCTCTCATCATCCGGGGCCGCTGTACTCCTGGGCAACACATCCAACGTCACTTTCAGTTCCCAAAAGGAAGGAGTAACATCGGAAAAGAAAAGAAATGACCCCTGATATCGCGGATCTTGGAGGAACGGTCCTTGTTTTTTACCCACATCCATCGTTCCTCTCTCCTCCTCTAAATTTCCTCTGTTTGACTTTATAAATAAACTTGTAATTAATTTATTATATTAGTCTGGAAAAGAATCTCTCTGCTTCCCACCTGCACAGCAGGCTACAACTTATGTATATGTTAATGATTTGTTGCAATTTGGGCCATAAAATTATCTATTCCAATAATTTTGTATTAACATGTGAATGGAAAACTACTGATGTTTATAGACATACAGTGGGTACAGAAAGTAGTCAGACCCCTTTACATTTTTCACTCATTGCAGCCATTTGGTAAGATCCAAAAAGTTTCTTTTTTTGCTCATTAATGTACACTCTGCCCCCCCCCCCCTCCTTTCTTGAAAGTAAAAAAACCCAGAAATGTAGATATTTTTGCTAATTTATTAAACAAGAAAAACTGAAATATCACATGGGCATAAGTATTCAGACCCTTTGCTGTGACACTCATATTTAACTCATATTTAAACTGATTGGACTTGATTAGGAAAAGCACAGACCTGTCTATAGAAGACCTCACAGCTCACAGTGCATGTCACAGCACAGAGAATCATGAGTCTAAGAATGCCCAAGGAGCTCAGAGACAGAATTGGGGCCCAAGGCCCAAGATCTGGCCAAGGTTACAGAAGAGTGTCTGCAGCAGTCAAGGTTCCTAAGAGCACAGTGGCCTCCATAAACCTAAAATGGAAGAAGTTTGGGACGACCACAACTCTTCCCCACCCGCCGTCCAGCCAAACAAAGCAATCGTGGGAGAAAAGCCTTGGTGAGAGGTAAAGAAGAAGCCCAAGACCACTGTGGCCGAGCTCCAGAGATGCAGCAGGGAGATGGGAGAAAGTTCCACAAAGTCACCGATCACTGCAGCCTCCACCAGTCGGGGCTTTATGCAGAGTGCAGCCGACGGAAGCCTCTCCTCAGTGCAAGACAAAGGAAAGCCGCAGACGGAGGCCTCTCCTCAGTGCAGGACCTAGGAAGACGCAGACGGAGGCCTCTCCTCAGTGCAAGACATAGGAAAGCCACAGACGGAGGCCTCTCCTCAGTGCAAGACATAGGAAAAAGCCGCAGACGGAGGCCTCTCCTCCATGCAAGACAAGGAAAGCCACAGACGGAAAGGCCCTCCTCAGTGCAGGACCTAGGAAAGCCGCAGACGGAAACCCTCCTCAGTGCAGGACATAGGAAAGACGCAGACGGAGGCCTCTCCTCATGCAAGACATAGGAAAGCCGCAGACGGAAGCCTCCCCTCAGTGCAAGACATAGGAAATCCGCAGAGGGAAGCCTCTCCTCAGTGCAAGACAAAAGGAAAGCCGCAGACGAGGGCCTCTCCTCAGGGGCAAGACGTAGGAAAGCCGCAGACGGAAGCCTCTCCTCAGTGCAAGACCTAGGAAAGCCACAGACGGAAGCCTCTCCTCAGTGCAAGACATAGGAAAGCCGCAGACGGAAGCCTCTCCTCAGTGCAAGACATAGGAAAGCTGCAGACGGAAGCCTCTCCTCAGTGCAGGACATATGAAAGCCGCAGACGGAAGCCTCTCCTCAGTGCAAGAAAAAAGGAAACCCGCAGAGGGAAGCTTTCCTCAGTGAAAGACATAGAAAAGCCGCAGACGGAAGCCTCTGCTCAGTTCAAGACCTAGGAAAGCCGCAGACGGAAGCCTCTCCTCAGTGCAAAGACATAATGAAAGCCGCAGAGGGTAGCCTCTTCTCAGTGCATGACATAGGAAAGCTTCAGACGGAAGCCTCTGCTCAGAGCAAGACATAGAAAAGCTGCAGACGGAAGCCTTTCCTCAGTACAGGACATAAGAAAGCCGAAGACGGAAGCCTCTCCTCAGTGCAAAGACCGAGGAAAGCCGTAGACGGAAGCCTCTCCTCAGTGCAAGACATTGGAAACCGCAGACGGAGCCTCTCCTCAGTGCAAGACATAGGAAAGCCGCAGACGGAAGCCTCTCCTCATTTGCAAGACATGGGAAAAGCCGCAGCCCGAAGCCTCTCCTCAGTGCAAGACATTGGAAAGCGCAGAGGGAAGCCTCTCCTCAGTGCAAGACATTGGAAAGCCGCAGAGGGGAAGCCTCTCCTCGTGCAAGACATAGGAAAGCCACAGACGGAAGCCTCTCCTCAGTGCAAGACATAGGAAAGCCGCAGACGGAGGCCTCTCCTCAGGGCAAGACATAGGAAAGCCGCAGACGGAAGCCTCTCCTCAGTGCAAGACATAGGAAAGCCGCAGACGGAAGCCTCTCCTCAGTGCAAGACATAGGAAAGCCCCCAGAGGGAAGCTTTTCCCTCAGTGAAAAGACATAGGAAAGCCGCAGACAGAAGCCTCTCCTTAGTGCAAGACATATGAAAGCTGCGACGGAACCCTCTCCTCAGTGCAAGACATAAAAAAAGCCACAGACGAAGCCTCCTCAGTGCAAGACATAGGAAAGCCGCAGATGGAAGCCTCTACTCAGTGCAAGACATAGGAAAACCCCGCAGAGGGAAAGCCTCTCCTCAGTGCAAGACATAGAAAAGCCACAGGAGGAAGCCTCTCCTCAGTGCAAGACATAGGAAAGCCGCAGAGGGAAGCCTTGCTCAGTGCAAACCTGGAAAGCCGCAGACGGAAGCCTCTGCTCAGTGCAAGACATAGGAAAGCGCAGACGGAAGCCTTCCCAGTGCAAGACATAGGAAAACCCGCAGACGGAAGCCTCTCCTCAGTGGCAAGACATAGGAAAAGCCGCAGACGGAAGCCTCTCCTCATGCAAGACTTTGGGAAAGCCGCAGACGGAACCCCTCCTCCAGTGCAAGACATTGGAAAGCCGAAGATGGAAGCCTCTCCTCAGTGCCACCCATATGAAAGCCACAGAGGGAAGCCTCTCCTCAGTGCAAGACATGGGAAAGCGCAGACGGAGGCCTCTCCTCAGGGCAAGACATAGGAAAGCCGCAGACGGAGCCTCTCCTCAGTGCAAACATAGGAAAGCCGCAGACGGAAGCCTCTCCTCATTTGCAAGACATAGGAAACCCGCAGACGGAAGCTTTTCCTCAGTGCAAGACCTAGGAAAGCCACAGACAGCTTGCACATGAAGGATCCCAGACTATGAGGAATAAGATTCTCTGCTCTGAGAAGACGAAGATCGAACTTTTTGGTGTTAATTGTAAGCGGTGGAGAAAACCCGGCCCTGCTCATCACCTGCCCAATACAATCCCAACACTGACACATGGTGGGGGCAGCATCATGCTATGGGGGCAGGAACACATGGTGAGGGCAGCATCGTGCTATGGGGCAGTGACACATGGTGGGTGGCAGCATCGTGCTATGGGGCAGTGACACAGGGGTGGTGGCAGCATTGTGCTATGGGGGCAGTGACACATGGTGGGGCAGCATAATGAATGGGGAAAGGGACACATGGTGGGGGCAGCATCATGCTATGGGACAGGGAACATGGTGGTTGGCAGAAATCATGCTATGGGGGCAGGGAAACATGGTGGGTGGCAGCATCAGGCTATGGGGGCAGGGACACATGGTGGGGGCAGCATCATGCTATGGGGCAGTGACACATGGTGGTGGCAGCAATCATGCAAATGGGGCAGTACACATGGGGGTTTTGCAGCATCGTGCTATGGGGGCAGTGACACATGGTGGGGCAGCATCATGCTATGGGACAGGGACACATGGGGGGGCAGCATCATGCTATGGGGACAGGGACACATGGGGGTGGCAGCATCATGCTATGGGGGCGAGGACACATGGTGGTGGCAGCATAGGCTAGGGGTACAGGGAACATGGTGGGGGCAGCATCATGCTATGGGGCAGTGACACATGGTGGTGGCAGCATCATGCTATGGGGGCAGGGACACAGGGTGGGGGCAGCTTCAGGCTATGGGGCATGACACAGGGTGGGGGCAGCATCAGGCTAGGGGGGCAGGGACGGACGACTGGTTGTAATTGAAGAAAGATAAATTGCGGCCAAGTCCAGAGATTCCTGGATGAAAACCTCTTCCAGACCTCTGGATCCCGGGACTGGGCCGAAGGTTCATCTCCAACAAGACAATGACCCAAGCAACACAGCTAAAATAACAAAGCAGCGGCTTCAGAACAACTGTGTGCCCATTCCTGACCGGCCCAGCCAGAGCCCTGACCTCAACCCAATGGAGCATCTCTGGAGAGACCTGAAAATGGCGTCCACCAACGTTCACCATCCAACCTGAGGGAACTGGAGAGGATCTGCAAGGAAGAACGGCCGAGGATCCCCAAATCCAGGGGTGAAAAACTTGTTCCATAATTCCCAAGAAGACTCCTGGCTGTACTAGCTCAAAGGGGCTTCTACTCAATACTGAGCAAAGGGGCTGAATACTTATGGCCATGGGAGATTTCAGTTTTTCTTGTTTAATACATTTGCAAAAATATCTACATTTCTGTTTTTTTCTTTCAAGATGGGGGGGGGGGGGCAGAGTGAACATTAATGAGCAAAAAATGAACTTTTTGGATCTTACCAAATGGCTGCAATGAAAGAGTGAAAAATGAAATGTAAAGGGGTCTGAATACTTTCCGTACCTACCGTAAATGAAAAATATATGTATTTCTTTCAATGACCCATAAACAGGCTCAGACTGGCCTATAGAGGAACAGAGGAAACCCCTGGATTGCCTCTGACCACTGCAAACCTGAGAGAGGCAGAAAGTCAAAGAGAAAGAGACAAAAAGCAAGAGTCGGAGTATAAGAGGCATGGAGAGGAGCTGTAGGGTGCGTCCCCAGAATCAACTCCACTGGGAGTAACCAGAGAAACCTGTGTGCACTCAGAGCAGATACAATCTCTCTTATCTCCTAAATAGAGAAAAATAAACAAAGCAATGTATTTGGAAATTGTCTTCATGTTGAAAGCTAATATTTGTAGTGACACAGTCCAGGAGACAATCATCTCAAGGGACCAGGGTGAAACAGACCCTGACAGGAGCACCATTCCTGCCTTTAACCAGGAGACAGGTCATGGGTACATCTAGGATGTTGAAACAAGTAGATGCATGCTCTGGTATGTAGAGTCTTTGTTTGATATATAGGATGAGCTGAAATACTCTTTTTTGGATGAGTCTGCATGAGTATAGACGAAACGCGTTTGGGGTGATTGGTAATATAACCGCATTGGCACTTATCTACTCTTATGTCAATTTATATATCTATCATTGATGCTATATATACTCGTTAATGGGTTTTATTGTACAAAGTTGTATAAAGAATATAAACATCCCACTACAAGTACCTATTTTTGTGGAGACAGTTATTGTTGATATTTATCTGTCTCTTTTAGGGGCAATTTAGGAGCAGAAGCACTTTGGTGTGGGGTCGCCCTTTTCAGACGGTACTCCACTATGAAACCCGGAACTGATATTAGGGTTAGATTTAAAGGGAAAACTTGGTTTCCATTATGGTTGTCTCTTTCAGGAATTGGATACATTTTTAGTGCTTTATTGAATAAAAGTTATATTTTAATAGTAGGAATTTTTTGTGGTATAATAGTATTTGATTGTAATTCCTATAGATTGTGGGATAGTTGGAATTAGTAGTGACACAGTCCCTTTAAAAGTTAGGATTTGGGTATTGGCGATGTTGGATTAGCTGCCATGTTGGGCAGGATATTGTTAATTTGATATATGTTTCTTGTTTCTTTTTTCTCTGTTAAAAAAAAGAAAAAACAATGAAAATTATGTTTTATAAAAAAAAAAAAAAGTTAGGATTTGGGGAAAAAATTGCGATTTTCATGAAGATTTGATATGGGTCTCCCCAAATCTTGCTGCTTAGAGTCAGGTCAAATTTGACGTCAACAGCGCAACACTACGGTGCTGTTACATGCAGTGACTCACAGGTGACCTCTTCTCTGATTGGCTTCATTCACTTTCCCTTATCCCCATTATATTATTAGCTTTTTTTTAGTCTGTGTCTTTAAGACCGAACATATTCTGAAAAATCATTTCCAAATCCATCTATAATAAGCCGCAGAGCGCCGCGCGCTAAGGAGTCGGCACCTGGGCTCAGGCATCTGCTTCTAGTCATGGGTTTAATAATGAGCGATAAGATCTCTTCCCTCTGGGGCTTAATCCGCTTTGATGTGGATCAATAACACGATGAGAACTCTCACATTCATTTCACTTCTGAGCGTCCCGCACATCAGAGGACTGCGACTCTCACCCGTGACATTGCTGCACATCACATACAGACGCTGGCACCGGGCGTCCCCTGGGTGCCCGCCTCAGCCCCCCACTTATTTCATCTGATAGGACTGATAAATATTTCACTATGCCCGGGATCATCAGACGAGGCTCATTTTGGCTAGTTTTTCGGTGTGATTCTTACATTCTTGGTGTAAAAATTTAAAAAAAGGATGGCGAATGTGCAAAAAAATAACATGGCGACCTGTCGCTGTACACCTAAGGGTAGGAAGACGGGGCGCGGTTTTGAACCTGCTATGATGGTGACGAGACCTGCACCCGCTAAGGGGCCGCCAATGGCTGCGTGAGTTTGGCGGAATCTCGTACAACCATTGGCTTCAGCGTCAGGGGGATGGTTCTCTTCCACTGCGAGGCCACGACAAAACTGCGCCAATTTATTCCCACACTTACGAATGAGCAAGGTGAGCTAAGCTGAATGAGTAAGGTGATCTAAGCTGAATGAGCAAGGTGAGCTAAGCTGAATGAGCAAGGTGAGCTAAGCTGAATGAATAAGGTGAGCTAAGCTGAATGAAAGGTGAGCGTAAGCTGAATGAGCAAGGTGAGCTAAGCTGAATGAGCAAGGTGAGCTAAGCTGAATGAGTAAGGTGAGCTAAGCTGAATGAATAAGGTGAGCTAAGCTGAATGAATAAGGTGAGCTAAGCTGAATGAGTAAGGTGAGCTAAGCTGAATGAGCAAGGTGAGCTAAGCTGAAGGACGAAGGTGAGATAATCTGAATGAGCAAGGTGAGCTAAGCTGAATAAATAAGGTGAGCTAAGCTGAATGAGTAAGGTGAGCTAAGCTGAATGAATAAGGCGAGCTAAGCTGAATGAATAAGGTGAGCTAAGCTGAATGAATAAGGTGAGCTAAGCTGAATGAGCAAGGTGAGCTAAGCGATGAAATGGCAGTAAGAGTGAGGCTAAGCTGTAAATTATCATGAGCTAATGAATAAGGTGAGCTAAGCTGAATGAGCAGGTGAGCTAAGCTGAATGAGTAAGGTGAGCTAAGCTGAATGAGCAATGTGAGCTAAGCTGAATGAGCAAGGTGAGCTAAGCTGAATGAGCAAGGTGAGCTAAGCTGAATGAATAAGGTGAGCTAAGCTGAATGAGCAAGGTGAGCTAAGCTGAATAAGCAAGGTGAGCTAAGCTGAATGAATAAGGTGAGCTAACCTGAATGAGTCAGGTGCGATAAGCTGAATTAATTATGTGAGCTAAGCTGAATGAGTAAGGTGAGCTAAGCTGAATGAGGAAGGTGAGCTAAGCTGAATGATTAAGGTGAGCTAAGCTGAATGAGTAAGGTGAGCTAAGCGGAATGAAAAAGGTGAGCTAAGCTGAATGAGCAAGGTGAGCTAAGCTGAATGATCAAGGTGAGCTAAGCTGAATGAATAAGGTGAGCTAAGCTGAATGAGCAAGGTGAGCTAAGCTGAATGAATAAGGTGAGCTAAGCTGAATGAGCAAGGTGAGCTAAGCTGAATGAGCAAGGTGAGCTAAGCTGAATGAGCAAGGTGAGCTAAGCTGAATGAGCAAGGTGAGCTAAGCTGAACAAATAAGGTGAGCTAAGCTGAATGAGCAAGGTGAGCTAAGCTGAATGAGCAAGGTGAGCTAAGCTGAATGAGTAAGGTGAGCTAAGCTGAATGAATAAGGTGAGCTAAGCTGAATGAGCAAGGTGAGCTAAGCTGAATGAGCAAGGTGAGCTAAGCTGAATGAGTAAGGTGAGCTAAGCTGAATGAATAAGGTGAGCTAAGCTGAATGAGCAAGGTGAGCTAAGCTGAATGAAAGGCGAGCTAAGCTGAATCAGCAAGGTGAGCTAAGCTGAATGAGCAAGGTGAGCTAAGCTGAATGAGTCAAGGTGAGCTAAGCTGAATGAGCAAAGGTGAGCTAAGATGAATGAGCAAGGTGAGCTAAGCTGAATGAGCAAGGTGAGCTAAGTGAATGAATAGGTGAGCTAAGCTGAATGACTAAGGTGAGCTAAGCTGAATGAATAAGGCGAGCTAAGCTGAATGAATAAGGCGAGCTAAGCTGAATGAGTAAGGTGGGAGTGCTAAGCTGAATAAAGTAAGGTGAGCTAAGCTGAATGATAGGTGAGCTAAGCTTAATGATTAAGGTGAGCTAAGCTGAATGAGTAAGGTGAGCTAAGCTGAATCGATAAGGTGAGCTAAGCTGAATGACAAAGGTGAGCTAAGCTGATGATAAGGTGAGCTAAGCTGAATGAATAAGGTGAGCTAAGCTGAATGAATAAGGTGAGCTAAGCTGAATGAGCAAGGTGAGCTAAGCTGAATGAATAAGGTGAGCTAAGCAGAATGAATAAGGTGAGCTAAGCTGAATGAATAAGGTGAGCTAAGCTGAATGAATAAGGTGAGCTAAGCAGTTGTCTAATAGGTCTCTGGGAGCCGAAGCTGTACGTTGAAGTAACATATATTTAAAAGTATACCTAATCAATGAGATTGAATGAAAGGTGAGCAACTGTAGGATGTGGGAGCTAAGCAATGAAAAGTGATGGTGAATGTAA
>JAODAL010066102.1:0-17916 GCA_025379985.1 Phyllomedusa bahiana | reverse complement strand
CGAACCCCATGTCAGTTTAAAAAGTGGCCCCACTGAAAAGCAAATCTTTTGTGATTTAATGGGCAAAACCTTATCCATTTTTTCCCTTTTAAAAAATACTAAAGAAACAGAAAATAAGTTTGATAATATTAAAAAAAATAAAAGTTATAAATAAAAAATTTAAACAATAATCAAATAAAATATATAAAAATTCAAAAACCCAATTCAGCAGCTACCAAGGGACCCCATTCGGGATCGGATAGTTACGGCTGGAAACAAGACCCAAAGTCGTTATTTTATACCCATGACAAAATATGGTTTTATAGTGATTTTGCTGGTAAACCTCAGGCCCCAGGGGGGATCTAAGGACCCGGGTTTACTGCGGTTTTAGAAAATAGGCAAAGAGCGGGAAAAATAAAATTCAAACAGTGATGAATCGGAAAAAAAAATTTTTTTTAATTAAATTTGGGGAGGAACTTAAAAATTTTGAAAATTTTAACGAAAAAAGGGGGAAAGGAAAAAAAATTTAAATTTACAGTCTAAAAATAAAAAAAAAAAGTTTTATATTTTACTAAAAAATTTACTTAATTTTACTAAAAAAAAAATGAAAAATAAAGAAAAAAATTTGGTGTTATTCCATAAATTTAATTTTTACATTAAAAATGACATACATTAACTTTTCCTATCACTGCTAGAAGGCAGAGCATGTTTTCCCCTCAAGACCCAATGGGTTTTTAGGTTTCGGTCATCGGTACAGTGTTTCTTTTTATACACTCAATTTGAAAAAGACCTTAAATGTCAATCATCATTAAGAAAATGTAACCTTTTTTTCCCGGGTTTCCCGGCTCCGGGGATGTAGGGAGGTTGGGGGCGAGGTTCCGTTCCCCGGGGCCCCCCAAACTCCCGGGGACTATCAGCTACATTTTCAGCTGCGGGAGGGGGGGTGGGGGAACCCTATAGACTTTTCCTGACGTGCTGTGCTCCGGGTGAGTGACTCCCGGCTGTGCCCCGGGGCTGGGGGGTCCCCTCGAGAGTAGAGGAGGAGGGGCACCCCCACCATCTCGGCGGGGGGGAGTGAGGATGTCTATGCTGCTCGGGCAGCTCCCCCGCCCCCTTTTCCCCAAAAACCCTGCGGCTCCACATCCCCCCACTGCGGGGATTTGGGAATAAACAGTACAGCCAGGGCCTCGAACTGAAGTACACGTGTGATCACGGGCCTCCCGGCCCCCTGCCACACACCAATAAGCCTCTGCGCTCAGCAACAGCACCCCCTAGAGTGGGGAGGAGGCGGCCCCCCACCACCTCGGGTGGGTTTCGGGCAGCCCCCCCACACGTCTTTTAAACCCCCTCCACTCCCGCATTTGCAGGGAGATCAAAAAAACAGTGCAGCCGCTCCCTGCCACCTCGGCTGAAGAACAGAGTGAAAACCTTTTGCCCCCCCGGCCACACCGGGGAAAAGCCTCTGCGCTCAGCACCCCCTCAGCAGAAAAAAAAGGGGCCCCCGGGCAGCTTCCTCCCCGGGGGGGGCTCAGGAGCGATCACCTGCAGTCCGGGCCGAGAGCTCTCTAAAAACACCCCGTCTTTCTCGTGCGTACTCTGCTGCTCCACAGACTACTTTCCATTAAAGTCGGCGACATCTAGTGGGGGTTCGTGGTAGCACCTGCCCCATTTCCTGTTCTGCTTCCCCCTTCCCATCCTTTTTCCCTGATTCTACCTCCTTCTGCCCCGGGGAAAGGACCGCTATATACTGATTTATGGGAAAATCAAAAGCCAATAAAGCTACCAAAGCTCCCAAAATCAGATCAAGTCCCCTCCGACAATGTCAATTAACAGCGGGACCCAGAGGCTGACGATTCCCCCCCGGGGTCCCCTTTACTTTTCCCCAGCAGTGCCCCCCGCTTTTTTTCCCAACTTACCCACCCACTAAACACCCCAAATGTTAAAGAAGGCGAGTTGAGGGACCCCTCTGTGGTTAAAAGCGCCTGGCCGCTTTGTAGCTAAAAAAATGACACCGGATATTCGGGGGACACTTGCGGCCACCTTTCTCTGCCACTGTCACCGCCTTTTTCACCCAGATCCAAAATGACATCAATAAGCATAATTCAAAAACGGGGGGGAACATGACTCTCCCCTTCAGGGGAAAAAAAAGGGCTTCAGACATACCCAACCCCGCCATTGCCAGCTTCAAGCCGAAACCCCCCGGCTTTTCTGAAAAACTTGGGGACCTTGAAAACAGGTCGCGCCGCTTTTAAACCTGCGCATAGGGGGGGGCCCGGGAATCTGAAGGGGTCGAGACCTGCATTCTCTATGTGAAACCGGTTTCCAAAAACCCCTTGGGCCCTTTCCCCTTCACCCCTTTGGCCGTTTTGAGAGACCCCATCGCTTGGCCCTGACTTGGATCATCCCCAGCTGTGACCCAACTCCAAACCCCCTGCATCCGTCTCCCGGGAACGTCCCGGGCGGTGATTGTTTTTTGTATCTGGTTTTTCAACGATAAGGGGCCTTTTCCGTCCCTTTTAAAAAAAATCCAGTCAACCTTTGGGAGGTCAAAGGCGAAGAATCCTCATATTCGGGACTTCTCGGTTGAGGTTTCAAAAAAAACGCAGGGCGTTTTCATCATTGTGCCCCGTCTTCATCCCCAAAACATGTAAAATTCCCCTTTTGCCCTACCCTTACACTCCGAGTTTTTCCACTCTGATGGATCCATGTCCGTTTTTACATCACCATCCAAGAAAGAAAAGGCCTGGTTAAATAAACTTTTTCAAAATTGAAAAATTGCCCCTCTTCATCTCCGAACTCTTCCCCAAAAAAGGAAAGACGCGGATACTGATGGATGGGGTTCCCATCATTTTAAACCCATGTCCCCTTTCAAAAAGGGGCCTTTTCCTAAAGTCCAGGCCAACGCCCAAAGGGCGGGCCCTTACGGGGACCTGAGACGCTGTACTTCCCTTTCCCTTGTCCTTTTTTTTTTTTTAAACTGGGTTTTCAGGGGCCACGACGTTTAAATTTTTTCTTTAACTTGCCCTTAAAAACTATCTGCAATATGAGGGGTGTTCTTTTTGTTTTCAATCAAGCACGGGTTGGGTGCCTTGTTATGCCCCCCCTCTGTCCCACTGTGATTGGGGGTCCAGGGGGGGGGGCAATGCACATTCGCTTGTCTCCGTTTGTTTTTTTTTTCTTCCCTACATGTTGGGAATAAGGAAATTCTTTAAACCCGGGTTTTTGTTGGAGGCCCGTCTGGGTTTTGGGGCTGCCCAATTTGTTTTTTAAATTTTTTCTTTTCTTTTGGTTCTTTTTTGGGCATTTTTTGGGCCCTTGTTTGCGTTACTTATTTTCCGCCGATGAGGATGCTGAGGAAATGTTTGGGCCCTAGTTTTCCCTCTGGGTGATTTCCCCCTCTTTTGCCCTTCCCCCTTTATTACTTTTTCATTACCCAGTTAATTGCGCATAGTCTCGGGAAATTGTAAAAGGGATTGAGTTCCCCTTTTTAAAAAAATTTTAAATTCTTGGCCACCTTAAAAGTTTAAAACCCGAAAATTGCTTGCTCCAAGAGACTCCCCAAGGGGAAACCCTAAATTTTTTTTCCCCCTTAAATTTTGTGGGTTGGGGCGTCCTGGGGTCCCCACCCAGAAAGACAAAAAAATGGGGTAAATTTTTTTGATCCCCCAAAGACCTTTCCCCACCCGTCTTGCAGTCATCACATGCCCCACTAAAGGGGGCCGATGGACCCAAAGATTTCTCTGAAATTTTCCAATGAGGGGAAATGTTTTCTCTAAAAACGTTTGGGCCCCTCATAAAAACCCAAAGGGGGCTTTTTTTAAATCCCTAAATGACCAAATAGCCATGCCCCCGGGCCCAAATTGGGAATATTTGGAGGGGACTTCAACTTAGTAGTCCCCCCAGGGAAAGATAAAAAAACCCTCTCCCTTCTGTTCCCCTTTCCAATCAAACCCCTTAAAACCCCGTTTCATCTAACCAATTTTCTTCGCGATGTTGTCTTAAGGAGTTTGGAAAATCATTCACCCAGACGGTAGGGGAGTACCCCTTCTTCTCTCACCCGAAAGGACTCTTGGTGCGAATAAAACTATTTCCTATTTTCCCGCTCAGTTTGCAGGGGGTAGAGTCTGCGAGTTAAAGGTTTTTGGGGATTTTCTGCCCATTCCCCCCTAGTTCTCCAATTTCCGAGACCCCCCTAGGGGGGACCGTTTTTCTTGGCGTTTCCCATCCTATCTTTTGGGGTGATGAGGTTTTTGGGATATTCTGTGGGTGGTGGTTTGGTTTTTTCCTGGAGTTAATCCCATGGATGTTCCCGGAAATTCCTGTGCTCTTGGGGGAAACGGCCCCAAAGCGGTCCTGAGGGGCTGAAAAACTGGCCCATCCCAAAAAAAAGGGGAAAAAAAAAACTGTTTTCTGCCCAAATTAACCCCTTTGGGGGGAAAGCAGCTTAGACGGGCCTACACTATTTTCCTCTCCAATCCCCCCCCATCCTCAAAACCCCCTTTTGGGGTTTTCAACCCAAAACTGATTATGCCCGTTGGGTTGAACACAGGGAAAATCTCGAACGTTCAGTTTTAGGGGCTAAACTTTTAAAGAAGGGAATAAGGCTGGAGGTTTTTTCCCTTTTTTTGAAAAAGGACGCAAATCCAATTCTACCATTTATCCCAAAAAGATTCGCGGCAAAAACCACTATTTTGGGAGGCCTAAAACAACGTTCTTAGAGACTTTTACCCCTCCCTATTACCCCGAAACGCCAAACCTTTTAACCCCTTGACCTGGTTCCCCTTCTTTACTTCCCACTTTGCCCAAAATGAAGAAAAAGGGTTTTTTTTAAAAAGCCGTTTCCCAGAGGAGTTTAACACATACGTTTAAAAAACCTTAGGGAACAAAAAGGGCCCCCGGCCCCCAGACGGGTTTCCCAGTAAATTTTTTTAAAAAATTGCTTTCAAAAGAAATTTTCCCCTTACTGACCAAAATTTTTCAAATTTCTTTTTTGCCCGGGCCCCCTATTCCCGACATCAACATGCTCAAAAAGGTAATACCAAAACCCCGGGAAAGGACGCCATTTCCCCCTAAATCCTTTGGGGCCTTTATAAACTTTTCAATGTTGTTCTAAAAATTTAATCTTTTTAAAGTCTTTGCAGAAGATTGGGTCTTTCCTCCCCAAACTTTTTTTCCCCGGAGCAAAGGTTTTTTTAAAGGCAGGGCAGCGGTCTCCAATACCCGAAAGGTAATCGGGGTTTGTTGGATGGTTTTAAGTGCCCCCCGGGGACGAAACATCGGCCTCCGCTTTTCCTTTTCGATTGCCCCAAAAAAAAGCTTTTTTGACGGGGTCACTGGAGATGGTTTGGGGTGGTTTTAGATAAATTTGGTTTCCAAGGCCCTTTCCGATCTTATTTTCTCCTCCCTTTATCTTCTCCACTAGCGCAAATTACCCCTGGGTTTTCACCAAAAAACCCCGTTTAAACTCAGAGGGGGGGACTCGTCAAGGATGCCCTTTTTCCCTTTATTTTTCCCAATCTAGCTTTTGAAACCCCTGCCCGGGCTTTTAAATTTCTCACCCCAATTTTTTCAGGTAAAATTTTTGGGCGCAGGGGGTTTAAAAAATCTCCTCTTTGTGATATATTCTCATTTATCTCTCTACCCATTGATGAGGTTCCTGTGGTTGGAGCGGATTCTTTAATTTTGGGGCCTTTAAGGTGAATGTGTCTAAGTCGGGGGCTCCTGGTCTTTCCCCCCCAAACCTCCCCTTAATTAGTCGAAATTAAATCTCTGCCTATTCTCTTGGCCAAATTTCTTTAAAATTTATTTGGGGCATTTTTAGGGGGGGGGGGGCAATACTCCCCAAAAACCCATTTATCATCTCAATTACCCCCACTTTTTACTTAAAATCTCAAAAAGGAGCTGGAACGATGGAAAAAACCCCCTCTTCCTCTCTTACCCAAAAAGGGCCCTGCTTAAAAATGAGGGACTTTCCCCAAAAAAGTTTTTTATATCTTTTAAAAAGTTTTCCCGCCCCCTTTTTGACAAAAAGGGACATTAACTTTTCCACTCCTCTTTTCCCCTTTCTTTCTTGTGGAAAAAAAAAAGCCCACGAATTTTTTTTCTAAGCTGCTCCTCCCCCGGGACTCCAGAGGTGTAAACCCCTGCCGGATCTAAGGCTAATAATCGGGCAAGTTACTGGGGCATAGTATAGACTGGGTCAACCAGCCCCTCAAGATACTCTAATTTAACCCTTGAATCCGCATTGGCCTTTCCCTGGGGCCCCTCCCCCAACCTTTTCTTCATGTCAAAATTTTCGTCTCTCCCTAAAGTAGCGAAACACAGTCTTCTTCTGAAAGACACCCCTTAGCTGGAAGGCGAAACAGATCCCTTTCTATCCCTTTCCCCTTTCCCAAATTTGTAGGTTTCTTTTGCTTGGAGGGGTTCCCGAAATTCCCAAACGGGGGCTAGGCAACCCCGTTCAAAAGCTGGGGAGATAAGGGGGATAGTGTTTTTTTCCCCCCAAATTTTTGATACCGACCCCAAAAAAGTTTTTTTTGCAGAAATTTATTTCAAATTTTTGATCCCCCCCCCTCCCCCTTCCTGGCCTTTTTTACAAAATTTTTCCCAAATTTTTCAAAAGTAAAATTTTTCTCATTTGTGTTTTTTGGGAAAAAATTTTATTTGAAACGTCATTGGCCCCCTCTCCTCACCCCCCCCTTCCCTTATCTATGTTTTTTTAGGGCTTCGAAATAAACCCAAAAAGTTTATCAAGCTTCCCCCAAAAAATTTTTCACCAAAAGGGAAAAAATGGTTTTCCCCCAGGTTTTTCTGGGAAAAACCTTAAGGGGGGGGGCCCTCTGTAAACTTTTTGTTTAATGAGAGGTGGAAGGAAAACCCCACTTCAGAATCGCTCATCAGCCAAAATTTTGGGTTTAATATTTCCCCCCCCACCCCAAATGTTCCCCACCCCCTCATGGGATGTCCCAAGTGTGACCCTCTCAAACAGAATTTTTTGCAAAAGTTCTGGTCCTGTAACGCTTCTGCAGAATTTTTGGGGTTTTAAATGGTGAACCCTCTCCCAATTTTCCCCCCTACGCCCATTTTTGCCTTGCCCGGTCCCCGGGTTTTTTGTTATTTCCCCCAACCCCCCAGCCGTGTAGGAACCCCCCGCTCCTTTCATCTTTCTATTTAAAGGCCAAAAAGATCTCTTTCTTTCAAAAAGGTTGGATTCTAAAGGGGGCCCCTCAGTCCAAGAAGTGATCGCTGTCCAAAACCATCTAGGATGGGTAACCCCGGGCGTCATCAGAACCCAAAGGGGACCCGGGCCCCCAAATTTTTTAAAAAAAAGGGGAGATTTTATAAAAAAACCCTTTACCCTCGGATGGGGGTTTTGGGTGTCATGAGCCCTTTGTGTACACGTCCGGGGATCTTTCTTTCCCCTTAGGGGGTCAAAGGAAGTTGGAAAATCCACCCCCTTGACCCCTTTTTCATCCGGGCCCGGCGGGGAGAAAAGGGTTTTCCTACGACCCCGATTCCCAACCCATGGGTTTCCCCCCCCGACCTTCAGCCAAGGAGCCCTGACGCCAATGTATTTTTTTTTATTATTATTATTATTATTATTATTATTATTATTATTTTAAATTTATTTTAAAACGCCCTTGATTCCTGTCGCTGTACTTTTTAGGGGGGGGGGGGGGGGTCACATACATGTATGTCAAGTGAGTACCCTTTAAAGAAGTGAAAAGCGTATAACTGGTAAAGAGGGGAGAGGACCCTGCCCCAAAGGCTTTCAATTTAAAGGGGGGGAAAAGACAGGGGAGAGGGGCAGAATGTTTGTGGGGGGGTTGGGGCAGCAGGGGTTTTTGTAGGTTTTAGGCAATCCCGGGAAAAAATGGGTTTTTTAGGTTTTTTTAAGCTGGTGGGGAGTGGCAGAGAGTCTGAAGGGTTGGGGAAATGATTTTCCCCGAGTGGGGGGAAAGCGGGGAGAAGTCTTGGAGGGGGTTTTTTGTGAGGAGCTGATAAGAGGAGAAAGACAAGGGAAGGGGCTGTGAGGAGGGGGAGATTGCGTGGGGGAGTTATCTGGAAAATTTGGGCAGAGATGTAGGAGGGGAGAGGTTATGGAGAAACCCTTTTAGGTCATGGTTAGCACCTTGAATTTAATTCGCTGAGTATTTGGGAGCCAGTGAAGGGATTGACAGAGGGGGGGGGGGAGGCAGAGGGTAGCGAGGAGAGAGGTGGGTAAAGGGCGGGCAGTAGAGTTTTGGATGGTTTGGAAAGGGGGCGGGGAGTGTAGATGGGAGGCCACAAGGGGGATGTTGCAGTAGTTTAAAGGGGGGGAGATGACAAGGGCAGGGAAAGAGATTTTTTTTGGTGTCGAAGTTGAAAGGGAAAGGGGGATGCGAGAGATATTTTTTTAAAGGGGGAAGCCCGGGAAGGGGAGAGGGAGGGGGTTTTGGTGGGGTTTGGGTTTTAAGGTAGAAACGGGGGTTTGAGGATTACCCAAGGCAGCGGACTTGCGGGGAAAAGGCGGAGTGTGCAGCATTGACAGTGATAGATAGTTTAGGTGGAGGGGGGGAGGGGACGGGGGAAAAAATGATGGGAAATTTGTTTTTCCCCCATTTAAATTTAGGAGACGGGGGGGAAGAAAGGGGGGAATGGACGATTTGACAGTTGGGATCCTGGAGGAAGAGAGGTGGGAAATTTTGGGGCCCGGGGAATTTTAAAAATGGGTGTCATCAGCCCCTCCCGGTGGTAATGGGAAAAACCCCGTGAGGCTTTTTTGAGTGGGGCCGAGGCCAAGGGTGTAGATAGAAAAAATTTTAAGGACCCCGGACCCGACCCCTGGGGGACAAAAAAAAAGAGGGCCGGGGGGAAAGGGGGTTGGGGCCCCAGAATGGAGCTTTGAATTTTCGATCAAATGGTAGAGTAGATCCCGGAAAGGCCCAAATTTCCCTGTTTCCCAGGGAGGAGAGGATTTGTAGCGGATGGAATGGTCGGGCAGGGCAAAGGCAGAGGGCAAATCTAGAAGGAAAAGGACAGGGGTACTGGGTGGGCCCTTTTGGAGTTGCTAGGGCATTGGTGACTTTGGTTTTGGGCGGTTTCGGTAAAAGTGGTTGGGTCGGAAAAACCCGATTGTTTGTGGGTCAAAGAAGGGGAGTTGGAGGAGAGGTGGGAGGGGGCTGAAAATAGACGTGCTGGGTCGAGGAGTTTTGGGGGAAAAGGGGGCAGGAGTGGGGGGATAGTTGGCGAGAGGAGGGGGTAAGGGGGGGTGTTTTTTTAAGGAGGGGGTGACGTAGCATGTTTAAAGGAGGGAAGGGGAAAATGCCGATGTGAGCGATAAGTGAAAAGATGGGTTTGGGGTGGGGGGAAGGGGCACTAAGGGTTGGGGTAAAGGTGTGATGGCAGTGGGTTTAAGTTTCAGGTGGTGAAAGGGTTTGGGTTTGGACAGTAGAGAGGGAAAAAAACATCATGTGTAAGAGTGGGAAAACAAGGTTGGGGGGTGCATTGGGCAGATATAGGGAAGGGCTGGGGGGCTGGGGGCTGAAAACTTTCCCCTTTATAAAGGGTTTAAATTTTTGTTTGGAAATGAAATCGCAAAGTCGGGGCTGTGAAAGGGGGACGGGTGGGGGAGGTGCTGGGGGCGAAGGAGGAGTTAAAGGTGTTTAAAAATTTCCCGGGGGTTTTGAGGGCGAGAGGATATGAGATTGGAGAAGTTAAACCTGTTTGGCTAAAGGGGGAGTGCCCGATTTAATGTTGTTTGATTGTTTGTTTGAGGCAAGGTGTCGGGGGAGCGGGGTTTTCTTTCCAGGCCCGGGGTTCTGGGAATTCTGGAAGTCGCCTAGCTGTTTAGTTTTGGGGTGTGTGTGCCAGGGTTGTTTTGTTTTTTTTCCCGGGGTTTTGTTGTGTGTGGGGGAGCGGGTTTAAATCAAAGGATGGTGGTGATTGTGTGGTTGTAGAAAATGGTGGCTGCGTTTTGGGGCACTAAAGGGGGTATGGGGAAGAGGTGTAAAAGAAAAAAAAAGCAGCCCTGTAGTAACCGCCCTGGTTAAAACGATTTAGTGTTTTATTTTTGACCCAAGTTTCCCGGTTATTTTTGGTTTTTTTGGTTTTGTGCTCGACCTTTTTTTTTTTTTTTTTGGAGGGGGAGGGGGGGGGGGGGGGTGGGGTTTGGGATTGTTTTTATTACCGTACATAGAGTCTCGCTCTACCCCCATTATTCCCATGAAAGACGGATATATTTTTTAGGCTTTGTATGTTGGGAAGCTGACACTACCTTGTTTCTTTAATTTCCAATTTTGTTTTTTATAATTTTAAATTTGAATAAAAATTAAGTTTTAAAAAAAAAAAGAAGGGAACCCCGGGATCCCAATTTTTTTTTCTACTCCACTCTATAGAAATCTTTTTAAAAAAGTTTTATTAAAAGTTTTCTGTTTGAAAAAAATTTTTGCCCGTAAAAAAAATTTTGTTCATATTCTTCATTTTTTTTAAAAATGTTATGAAATATATTTAGATTGTAAGATAATTTTAATTCCTCCAAATGCAGTTCTGTTTGGCTAAAGGGTTTTGCAGGCTGAATTTTAAGGTTTTTTAAAAATTTTTTTGTTCAATTTTTTTTTTATTTTATTTTTCCTTATTAAAAATTTAAAAATAAATTTTAATGATTTTAAATTGGGCCCCTGAAATTTTTTTTTTTCCAGCCTAAAAATTTTCCCTACGCAGTAGTCGGCTCTCGAGGTTTCACTGAGACTTGAGGTTCTCCAAGCAAGATCAGTTCTATACTTTATATTCACTAAGAAACTATTCTAATGGCTTTTATCTTATTTCCGGCCCGCTGTGGTCTCTCTGTAATCCCTGATAACACTACGATGACTCCATTACTACCCGAATGAGAACAGGATTTATGGGAGATGCTGTATTGTTTTTATAATTTTATATTATATAATTTGATTTTTTTTATTATTTAATTTTAAAATATTTTTTATATAGTTTTAGAATTCTCATATCTTAGTTTCTCTCACTTTCTTTATGTTAGTTGGGAAAGAATTGGTATGTATTTTCCTACTGGCAATCAGAGTTTGTTGCGCCCGGCCGCAACATCTCTCAGGAATTCTGTGGAGTCTTTATACACATTTCTGCCGCACGGACCAAGGTACTTACATTGTGCCACATTTATTAACAGCCATGTTGTTTTCATACATGTCCTTCAGTGTGTTCCAAATGGAGATGTCCCTGTCCCTGTTGTAATTATGTTGGCGTCTGCTTTCAGTCCTGAATATTCTTTATCGATTTTCCCAAATTCTGTTCCCAGATCAGGCCCTGTCCAATTTCTGACATGTGATGATCATCTCTGACTCATCCACAGTGAATATCAAGGCAGCAGAGCACTCTTCTCAGGTTAATGATGTCTCCACCTTGAACGTTCTCCTCAATGTCCTCAGTCAACCTTGGTGGTTGGACTTCCTCAGTAACAGGTGAGTTGAGGTATGGAATTGGCAGAGGGTGTTTATACTTATGCAAGGTGGTTTTATGAGTGTTTTTTTGTCATGTCAAGTATTAAAGTTACCTCTAAATAACGTACGTTTTATGTTTGATAGATTTCTCACAATTGGAGTAGATCTTATTTGTATTGTTCTGGAGAAGGTTAACTTGCTCTTCAATTACAGGACACCGAAAAGTACAACGTTTCCATGAGAATACTGAACACGAGTTTTGTCCACCCGGAATACTTCCTCCTCCTTGGATTCTCTGGTCTTGAGAAGTCCCACCTCCTGCTCTCCATCCCATTCTGCATCATGTATATCATGGCTCTGCTTGGGAATTCCATCTTGATCTTGGTCATTGGAAGTAACACAGCCCTCCATCAACCCATGTACCTGTTCCTGATGATGCTGGCCGCCTGTGACATCCTCCTGAGCTCCTCCACCGTACCCAAAACTCTCAGCATCTTCTGGATGAATTGTCATCAAATCTCTTTCAATAGTTGTCTTGTCCAAACCTTCTTCATCCACTTCAACTTTATAGCAGAATCTGGCATCTTGATGAGTATGGCCTATGATCGATACTATGCTATTTGCCACCCTCTAGCATATGCCACCGCCCTCACTGGATCCTTCATAAGGAAGATGCTCATTTTTTCCATTCTAAGAAGTTTCATTATCATAGTTCCAATTGTTTATCTACTTTACCGCTTACCATATGGAGGGAGCAATGTGATAGAGCACACATATTGTGAGCACATGTCCATGGCCGGTCTGGCCACTGCCGATATACTGGCCAATAAGGTCTATGGACTCATTGTAGCAGCCGGTTGTTCTGGCATAGATCTGATCCTCATAACCGTGTCCTATGTCATTATCATCAGAGCAGTGGTAAGACTCCGGTCCTCAGAGGCACGTGTCAAGGCCTTCAATACATGTGTGTCTCATGTCTGTGTCATCATCCTCTTCTATATACCAGCCTTCTTCACTTTCATAATCCATAGAGTTGGTCATAAATACATATCTCCCAAGATGCACATCCTCTCAGCCAATCTTTACGTCCTTTTCCCACCAATGATGAACCCAATCATCTACGGGGTGAAGACAAGAGAGATTCGTCAGCGGGTGGTGTCCGTGTTTTGCAGAGTGTTGGGTTGAGATGGTTATGTAGACATCATATTTCAGTGACCTTGGCCTCAGATGATATTATTGGTGTTATGTTATCGGTGAGTGATTTTTAGACCAGTCACTTGGCTGATGGAGATTCGGGGTCACCTTCTTGTTCTTTAAGCTTTATGTCTTTTTATTATCTGGGTCAAACATTTTACAGATGATTAAATGACCCAGGCATTGATTTGACACCAGTCATGAGATTGTAGAGGAACCTATGAGAGGAAAGTTAAGGAATTTATGAGGGAAGTGACCCAATGATGACTTGAGAGCAAAGTTATGGAACAAATGTTTTATGACTTCTCCTGAAGAGATGGGGTTACATTGAAAGGTGACACCTCTTGTACAAAGTTGTAAGCAGATGATGCAATTTGATATAATTGAACCTGCGTGGTGGCGAAGCTCCCTTCCGCTTCCAACATGATGGAATTTAGGAGTCAATCCCATAGAAGTCAAGGTCTTGATGACATCAGAATGTAAAGATATAGCAGAACTAAACAGATATATCACGGCACAGAGTGTTATCTCAACTTTCTCAATGGTTTTCAATGGTCTTTGCTTACAAATAAGAGCAGATAACATGAAAAGCCGTGATATCACGGTCAAGCTGTAGTCTGCTACATCTGTAGTGTTAAGCAACCAAAGAATGGAGTCTAATCTCAATCCAATGGTACAAAAATATATTTTATTAATAAATTACAACAAAAAAGCATTAAAAAGAGGTAGACCAATATGAAAAAGGGACAGTCGCAATACAAAAGTGTAAATGCTATGCGCCTAACTAGCTCACATTCGTAAATGCATCATAAGATCACCATAGGAGTTATTTATTGATGCATAAGAACAATGAAATTGCTGTCTCAAGTACGTAAAGCAATTGGTACACAAACATGGTAATGTTCATAGACATATCCACCTCATAAAGTACCCCCAAAGCAATTGTCCTAGATCAATCATAGGTACAAATAAATACTTATCATTACCCATATATCGGGAGGAGGTGGGTATTGCTGACCGCCCCATCCCAAACGCGTTTTGTCTGAAGGGCTTCTTCAGTGGATCTGTAGTGTGTAGGAGTAAGCACAACACCCAGATGGCACCAGTGTAGAAAGTCAATGTCTTGGTGATATCAGGATGTAGTGTGTGCGAGTAAGCACAATGCCCTGATGGCACCAGTGTAAAGAACCTGTGTGTGATGGTATCAGTGTAAAACTCTGTTGATACCAAAGTAATTTACCTTCCATATGGATAATTCTCACATTGCTTTTTTGGATCTTGTCCTAACCGTCTCACATGATCAAAAGATAATATCTAAGACCTTTCGTAATCCTAAATCAGGAAACACCATTTTGCATTTCAGAAGTTTCCATCCAAAATACACTCACATATCCACCCAGTAGGGGAGTTCCCACCAGCTAAACGTAATTGCAGCTCACTAGAGTATTTCCATCAGGAACAGCAAAATATTCATCACAGACTTAAATACAGGGCAGCACACTAAATAGGGCAGCTTGAACAGTAATGAATGTAGTCCAGACATACAGTAAACCAGCAGTTTCCATCCCCTCTATATAAAGCCCCATCTGCAGGTTTTTCCCTCCCCTTTATATAAAGCTCCATCTGCAGGTTTCTCCCTCCCCTCTATATAAAGCCCCATCTTCAGGTTTTTCTCACTCTCTGACATGAAATCAGAATAAACCTTCCCCGTTTTAGGTCAATTCGGAACCAAAATTATTTCTATTCCCCAAATGCAGAATAATGAGAAGGAGAATATTTAAGACATTTTTATTACTTTCTGCAAAGTCAGAAGTTTCCATCCATTTCATTAGTATTTAGTAGCTTTGCTCTTAAACTTTATGACTTGGGTCAAACGTTTTGGATCCTTCCACAACCTTCTCACAATAGTTGGTGGCCCATTCCTCCTGACAGAACTGGTGTAACTGAGCCATGTTTGGGGGTCATCTTGTCGCACCTGACTTTTCAGCTTTGCCAATACATTTTCAATAGGATTGAGATCAGGACTTTGTGATGGCCAGTCCAGAGCATTGACTTGGTTCTCCTTAAGCCACTTTATAACCAGTTTGGCAGTAGCTTCGGGTCATTGTCCATTTGGAAGACCCATTTCCACCCAAGCTGTAACTTCCTGGCTGATGTCTTGAGATGTTGCTTCAGTATTGCCACATAATCTTCTTTCCTCATGATGCCATCTAATTTGTGAAGTGCACCAGTCCCTCCTGCAACAAAACAACCCCACAACATGATGCTGCCACCACCGTGATTCACAGTTTGGATGGTGTTTCTCAGGATTCCAAGCTTCTCCATTTTTCCTCCAAATGTAACAGAGGTCATTATGGTCAAACAGTTCAATGTTAGTTTAGTCAGATCACAAGACATGTCTCCAGAAATGTAGGTCTTTGTTCCTGTGCATTTATAAACATGAATCTGGCTTTTCTATGTTTCTTTTGGAGTAATGGCTTCTTCCTGGCAGAGCGGCCTTTCAGCCCATGTTGATAAAGTACTCGTTTCACTGTGGATAATAAAACAATCTTACCAGCTTCCACCAGCACAAGGTCTTTTGCTTTTGTTCTTGGGTTGATATGCACATGTTGGACCAAAGCACGTTCATCTCTGAGACACAAAACCTGTCTTCTTCCTAAGTGGTATGATGGCTGGACATTCCCATCTTGTTTATACTTGTGTATAATTGTTTGTACAGATGAACAAGGCCCCTTCAGGTATCTGGAAATTGAACCCAAGGATGATCCAGACTTGTGCAAGTCACCAATTCTCTTCCTGATATCTTGGCTGATTTCTTTAGACTTTCCCATGATGTTACACACAGAAGCAGTTGGTTTCTGGTGTGCTATAAAATACATCCACAGCTGTGTCTCTAATTAACTCAGATGTTGCCAATAAACCTATCAGACGCTTCCAAAGTCATGAAATCATCATATGAGATGTTCCAAATTGTATAAAGTTATAATAATCCTAGTGCATGGAAACTTTTGACTTTGCAGCAAGTAACAAAAAATGCCTTAAATTATTCCATCTCTCTCATTATTCTAATTTCCTGTCAGAGAGTGAGAAAAATCTGCAGATGTGTCTCTTTATATAGTGGATAGGAACTCCTGGATTCAACTGTAAAATAGAAATGATTAATTGTTATTTGACTCATAATAGTCATTTGTTCATATTACAGTGAGCACACCAGTAAAGAGACCCTGATGTTTCCCAGTGTAGAGACCCTGATGTTTCCCAGTGTAGAGACCCTGATGTTTCCCAGGGTCGAGACCCTGTGTGTGATGACACTAGTGTAGAGATCAAATTCCCAATGGTACCAGTGCAGAGACCCTGACAATACCAGTATAGAGATGCTGATGGCTCCAGTGTAGAGACCCTGTGTGTGATGGCTCCAGTGTAAAGACCCTATGTGTGATGGCTCCAGTGTAGAGACCCTATGTGTGATGGATCCAGTGTAGAGACCCTATGTGTGATGGATCCAGTGTAAAGACCTTGTGTGTGATGGCTCCAGTGTAAAGACCCTGTGTATGATGGCTCCAGTGTAGAGACCCTATGTGTGATGGCTCCAGTGTAAAGACCCTGTGTGAGATGGCCCCAGTGTAGAGACCCTATGTGTGATGGATCCAGTGTAAAGACCTTGTGTGTGATGGTACCAGTGTAGAGACCCTGGGTGTGATGGTACCAGTGTAGAGACCCTATGTGTGATGGATCCAGTGTAAAGACCTTGTGTGTGAAGACACAAGTGTAGAGATCAAATTCCTAATGGTACTTGTGCAGAGACCCTGATGGTACCAGTATAGAGACGCTGATGGCACACGTGTAGAGATCCTGTTTGTAATGGTATTGGTGCAGAGTACCTGATGGTACTACTATAGAGATGTTGATGGCTTCAGTGTAGAGATCCTGTGTGTGGTGACAGAATAGCGAATAAAATAGAGAATAGCGCCCCCAGCAGGTTATCAGTGATAGGACAAAGCCATGAATATATAGAGAGTAGCACCCCCAGCAGGTTATCAGTGATAGGACACAGCTATGAATATATAGAGAGTAGCGCCCCCAGCAGGTTATGAGTACTAGGACACAACTGCATTAATATCACAACACGACTGAACACATGGAGGGTTAATGCTCCTCTCATCTCTCTGAGCCTCATTATTTTTCTTATGATTTTGATTTTTGCCTCCTTCTCTCCGGTGAATCTTCCCTTCCCTGAGGCTCAGCCTGTGCTGCTCATAGTCCGGATATAAGGAGGTGACTCTCCCCTGTACATCCCTGAGCCCTCATCTCATCTCCTCCTCATCCTCCTCCAGCTGGTGAGTAGCTGCAGGGGATTTCTATAGTCAGCTCCACTCTGAACCTTCATACATAGACACATTGAAAACTGAAGGCAAATGCAGGCCCCGCTTCATTTACCGGCCCTTATATTATTTACAGAAGACCCCGCTCCATCTATCGGCCCTTATATTACTTCCATAAGAAGACCCCGCTCCATCTATCAGCCCTTATATTATTCCCAGAAGAAGACCCCGCTCTATCTATCAGTTCTTATATTATTTCCAGAAGAAGATCCCGCTCCATCTATTGGCCATTATATTATTTCCAGAAGAAGACCCCGCTCCATCTATCGGCCCTTATATTATTTCCAGAAGACCCAGCTCCATCTATCATCCCTTATATTATTTCAAGAAGAAGACCCCGCACCATCTATCAGCCCATATATTATTTCCAGAAGATGACCCCGCTCCATCCATCAACTCTTATATTATTTCCAGAAGAAGACCCCGCTCCATCTATCAACTCATATTATTTCCAGAAAAAGACCCCACTCCATCTATCGGCCCTTATATTATTCCCAGAAGAAGACCTTGCTCCATCTCTCAGTCCATGAAAACATAACCTTTTCAGTGCTTTTTATTGTGTCCTTTACCAAGTTATCTCTGCTTTATGTCTATTAATATTATCCAGTGAAAACATTTAGAAAAGACAATGGGGGACACGAATGAACCGCACCAGTTTTCTGACATCAAGTCCAACAAAAAAAAAAACTGCTGTTGTCCCTGTCTCAAATTTGTATAAAAAGTCATGTGCCAAGTACTGGCTCAAATCTGATGTCTCCAACACTTTTGTCTGCAGCAATTCTTAGGGGACGGGTCGCACCAGATTCATAGGATTAGACACATTTATGAAGCGGCTGAGAGCAAATCTGTTGTACACAAAAGGTTATTGCCAATAGGAGAAAAATATCCATTCTTTCCCAAATAAAACCACTAAAGTAAGAGAAACTAAC
>JAODAL010066101.1:0-17916 GCA_025379985.1 Phyllomedusa bahiana | reverse complement strand
TGGGTTTGAGGTAAGGGAGAATGAAGGATGTAGAGAAGTTTAGGAATAAACTAGTTTGATAATATTGGCTCTACCAGGGAGATAATGTGAGATTTTTCCAAATGTTGAAGTGGGACTCGAGGGATCTAATGAACGGTCTTATGTTCTCAGAATAGAGGGAGGTTGCTTTTCTGGTGATTCGGACCCCAGGTATGTTAAAGAATCAGTTCGCCACTTAAAGGGGTAATTATTTGTCCAAGATGGTGCTGATCTACCCTTCAAAAGGAGAGCCTCAGATTTGTGTTCATTGACCTTGAAACCCGACAGCATTCCATATTTTTGGATATCCGTTAAAATGTGGGATAGACAGTCAATTGGGTTGGAGATATACAGCAGCAGGTCGTCTGCAAATGCTGATAGTTTGATTTCCTGGGAGCCCAGCTTAATGCCGGTGAATGGAGTCACGGTTTCAAGGTGACGAATAAGTGGGTCTATTGAGAGATTAAAGAGGAGTGGGGAGAGGGGGGAGCTAGTAACAAATTTTAACATTTTCAGAACACACAGATGTTTTTAAGGATCAGTCCAGGTCTAACATGGCTTCGACGGGTCTGTATGTTAGATACTCCTAAAAATGACTCCATCTAAGAAAGCGCACCCGTCAAGGTATTCAAAACAACATTTAGAAAGTTTCTTAACCCTTTAGGTGTTTAACAGAAATTAAAGCAAAGAAGAGCTAAAATTTCAAAATGTTATTTTCTTTGCAGATTTTTCAATTGTAATAAATTTTACTGGAACACCGTAAATATGAACAGAGAAATACAAATCAACATCGATTCCCCCAAATCCACCATTTTTAGAGATATCCCATATGTGGCCCTAGTGCGCTATTTGGCTCAGAGTAGGAGGGACACCTACCGGACTTTGAGGTCTCGTTTTCATTAGGATATTTGTTAGATGTCATTCCAGGTTTGCGGATACCCTAAGGTGCTAAAGTTTAATAAACACCCCTAAAAGGATCCCATATTGGAAACTATGTCCCTTAAGGAAATGTGTAAAACAATGTTTACGTGTCCCTCTCTTGTAACTGCCATAACTTTTTTTATTTCTCCGTAAATGGAACTGTGTGATTTTTTTTTTTTTATGGGACAAACTGAAGTTTTCATTGATACCACTTTGGTGTTTATATGACCTTTTTATCGCTTTTTTCCCCACTTGTCACTTGACCCACTATGGCACTGTGATCGTTAGATCACAGCTATAATACAATGCAGTACATGTCTGTACTGAAATGTATTATACAACTGTCTTTCATCCTGTTAGGCTCTGTCTCCGGGCGGGCATGATGGGACTATGTCATAGACAACCCGGAGGTCATTGCTTGCCCCCCAGTTGACAGGAAAACCATTGGCACCCCACAATCACATCACGGAGGTTCCGATGGAGGATAGAGGGAGCTTCCTCATTTCTTAGCTGCCGCGGTTGCTATTGACCGTGGCAGCCAAGGTGTTAAACAGCCTGGAATTTAGTTACCTTTGCTCCCTATCACCACTGCAGGAGCCCGGCTATCAATCACCGCCAGACTCCCGCAGCACAGCTCCTGTGTTTGCATGATCACCATGACGTTCCTGTATGTCATGGTGCGGTAACAGGCTATTCACCATGACGTAGAGAAATGTCAAGGTGCATTAAAGGGTTAAAGGAAATCTATCATAAATCTTTTACTAATGAAAACCAGATACTGATACATATTCTTTTCTAGTCAAAACTAGTAGCGTTGTACTTCGGATTTGGGTTAGTGCCAAATTTGACCAAAATCTAATCTTTTAGATGCAGACAGATCAGTACTGAATTTTGGAGAAAGTCGACCCAAAAATAAATCGGCCCTAACCCTAACTTGCGCTTGGGGTGAGGAGTTTTAAGGGGTTAACGTACGTATCATTGTTTAACGTCAGCCATCACTTTCAGTTTCCGCAGGTTATCTCTATGTTTTGGTTACCAGTAGTAATATCAGATGTGACGCATGATGTCCGACATCATGTCCAAATTTACTTCTGCTTTTCACATTTTGTTACCTTGGGAAGCAAGAAGTGATGTTGAGCTTTTGCAAAGGAATTGACACCACAGCAGAAATAACATAAGGCCTGGAGTGACACTGAAATTTAATTAATCCATAACCCCTTCCCACCGCATGGTCATAATTTTTTGGCTCTTCATTTTTATTCCTCCCCGCCTTCCAAGAGACATAACTTTTTTAATTTTCCATCTGCACAGACAAATGAGGGTTTGTTATTTGCAGTTCAAGATATACTAATAAATTTGGAATTGACCATATCATAGAATGTACTGGGAAATCTATGTGGAGTAAAGTGTGAAAAAAACATTCTTGTGCCATTTTTGCGAGGGTTTTGTTTTTATGTTTGTAACAGCAGGTGGAGAGTGGATCCACTGGACCACCGCAAGCAGTGGTACAGGCCATGCCAGGGAGCGGAGTCTAAGTGGGTCCCGGTATTCACCAGAGCCCGCCGCAAGGCAGGATGGACTTGCTGCGGTGGGATTCCACCAGGTCGCTACCCCTGACGTGACTTGCTTGCAGCGAGGTACAAAGTCGTCAGGCAAACTCGTAGTCGGAGACAGGCAGGCACGTCAGGGCAGGCGGCGAAGGTTTGTGGTCTGAAAACGAGAGCAAGAGGATCGGTACACAGGAAACACGGACAAGGCTTCTGAACGCTTTCTCGATAGGCATAGAGCACTAAAGATCAGGCAGAGACATGTTGGAGGTGGAGCCGTTATATAGGGTCAGCGTCCGACAATCAACCAATTACCGGCATGCTGGCCCTTTAATTGTGAGCGAGCCGCACGCGGGCACTAATGAATGGGAACGCGCGCAAGGGGACGCATGGAAGCAGGAGCGCGACTGGGTAAGTATATGCACCATGGGCATATCTCCCAACTTTTAGAGAGTGAAAAGAGGGACACATCAGGCCATGCCTCTAACCACACCCAAAACATGGCATCACACCAAGACACGCCTGTAACCACGCCCCCACACATACATGCCAACTTTTTAGACAGGCAAATAGGGACACATTTTCAGGATTTCTTTTTATCCGATGATGAAATATTAAGTTGTTATGTTATATACAGCGAGGAAACAACTAGATACTTTTTTAAAGCAAGAAAGTCCGATTATTGACGCAAATCTGTTTTCTAAATGAAAAAGAGAGACATTTATAGAGGAATAGAGGGACAAGGTTCAAAAATAGTGACTGTCCCTCCAAAATAGGGACAGTTGGGAGGTATGACCATGGGGAACGAGTGCAATGTTGTTCACTCTTAGGGGTAAGTGATCTGTTATCTGTATTTTGCAGGTCTGTATGATTCTGGTGCTACCAAATATGTAGGAAGTCTCATTTCCAGCAGACAACTGGCTACATGTATATAGTCACTCTTCTTTGAAGTCTATGGGAGACACACAAACAGCCAAGTCTACTTATTACATACTTTGCTTTGATATTTAGGGATAAATTGGCTGGGTGTTCATTTCAAACACTGAGGAGCTGCAGTTGAGTGTAGTTCTTATCTGTCCAGAGTCAGCCATATGGTGACTGCTAATGATAATTTAATAACTGCGGCCTGGTTGACGCAAACTTCTAATTTACTGCACATAAATCTACTTCTGACAAATAAATTGATGTTGTGCAGTGAGTGAAACCAGTCAGCTGTTGTCATTCATCTCAGCATCTAATGGAAAAATAGAGGATATCTGGAATCTGGAATACTGAACATTCACATTTAGGCTTGATGAAGGTTAGGTGCAGATGTTCGCGACAGTGGTGGCTTGGAAATGGGACTGCTTCTGAACAAACACAAAACACATGTGACCACATGACCATGAAGTCAGAAGGGCCAGATATCGAGAAGTGGACACTGTGGCGTTTACACATGGCAATGGGACAGAATAAACAAATGTTGCTTTGTTTTTGTGCCAGATAGTACTGGGTCAGAACACTGTATGTCATAAGTGCTGTCATGCATCTTCTCAAAGTTCTCGTCGTGCATCCTATGTATTTTTTGTCACATTCCTCGCACTCTAACCAATATATGACATGTTCACTACTACAGTTAATACAGTTTGTAATAGAAGTATAAGGATGATGAGTAATAGAAATGTTAGCTGATCTTTTGCTATCTGCATACAGAACAATGTGCATTACCACATCTATAACTGCAAGTTTAACCAGCTCCAGTCTGGCAAATCCCTAACAAAAAGCTAGGGGACAAATGAGACCCCAAACTACCCCCAGTGCCTGCTGTGGAGGATGAGGCATCACCCATCTTTCCAATGTAGGCCCCCTATTGGATAGGAAGGCATATAGATTTCCAGTAGGTGAGTATATCGGATATAAGTGCCCCCAGTAGATACGCATAAGTGCCCCCAGTAGGTACATATATTGGAGCTCCTAGTAGGTAGGGATATAGGGGCCCCCTCCATAGATAGAAATATAGGTGCCCCCTCAGTATATAGGTGGCCCCTCAGTAGGTAGAAATATAAGTGCCCCAATAGGTAAGAATATAGGTGTCCCCTAGATAGGTATAAAGGTGAGCCCTCAATAGGTAGGTATATAGGTGTCCCCTCAGTAGACATATAAGTGCCCTTAGTAGGTAGCTATATATGTGCCCCCTTGGAAGGTAGGTGTCCCCTAGATGGATATATAGATGCCTCCAGAAGGTAGAGATATAGGTGCCCCTTCAGTAGATAGGTATATACAGTAGGTTGTATATAGGTGTCCCCTAAGTAAGTAGGTATATAGGCACCCACTCAGTAGGTAGGCATATAGGTGACCCCAGTGGGTAAAGAGATAGGTGCCCCTTCAGTAGGTAGATACAGCTGAAACCAGAAGTTTACATACACTATATAAAAAGACACATATGCATGTTTTTCTCATTATCTGGCATGAAATCAGAATAAACCTTCACCGTTTTAGTTCAATAAGGATTACCAAAATTATTTATATCTGCTAAATGCCAGAATGAGGCAGGGAATTTTTAAGGCATTTTTATTACTTTCTGCAAATTCAAAAGTTTACATACACTGGGATTACTTTGCCTTTAAACAATTTGGGACAGCCCATATGATGATGTCATGTCCTTGAAAGCTTCTGATAGGTTCATTGGCAACATCTGAGTTAATTAGAAACACCTGTAAATGTATTTTTAATGCACACCAGAAACACACTGCTTCTGTGTATAACATCATGGGAAAGTGTAATGAAATCAGCCAAGATATCAGAAAGAAAATTGTCGACTTACACCAGTCTGGATCATCTTTGGGTGCAATTTCCAGATACATGAACATGTCTCATTCATTTGTAAAAACAATCAAACGCAAGTACAAACAAGATGGGAATGTCCAGCCATCATACCGCTCAGGAAGAAGACAGATTCTGTGTCTCAGAGATGAACGTGCTTTGACCCGACATGTGCATATCAACCCAAGAACAAAAGCAAAAGACCTTGTGAAAGATGACTGGGCGGAATCTAGTAAGATTTTGACATTATCCACAGAGAAACGAGTACTGCATTGGGGCTATAAAGGCCACTCTGCCAGGAAGAAGCCATTACTCCAAAATAAACATATAAATGCCAGATTAATGCTTGCAAATGCACACAGGAACAAAGACATACATTTATGTAGATATGTCCTGTGGTCTGACAGAACTAAAATTGAACTGTTAGCCATAATGACCATTGTTACGTTTGGCGGAAAAAAGTGAGAAGCAGGAATCCTAAGAGCTCCAACCTACCAGTTTAACATGGGGATGCAGCATCTTTGTTAGGCGTTGTTTTGCTTCAGAGGACATGTTGTCACTTCACAAAATCGAATGCATCATGAGGAAATAAGATTAGGTGGCAATACTGAAGCAAACATCTCTCAGGACATCAGCCAGGAAGATAAAGCTTGGCAATAAGGTTCTTCCGAAAGGACAATTACCCATAGCATACTGCCATACTGGTTACAAAGCGCTTAAGGCTAACCAAATCATGTAAGTTAGAGAGTGGTCATGACAAATCCCTGATCTCAATCCTATTGAAAATTTATGGGCAAACCTAAAAAGGTGGTGGATTAACAGGTTGCCATGAGAGATGACTTGAACCATGCAGGGAGCGAAGTTCCGGGAGCCCCCGGTATTCACCAGAGCCTGCTGCAAGGTAGGTTGGACTCGCTGGTCACTACCTCTGACGTGGCGACACACGGTGATAGCCGAAGTGTAATTAAGAACAGAGGGAGCAGGCTGATGTATAGTTGGGTCACTGACAGAAAAGTCAGGGCAGGTGGCAGGCAGAGAATACTTAATAGTCAGAAGGCAATGGATCAGAACCAGGAATCACAGATTAGGGAAACAGCACACTCTTTCTAGGTAAGGTACACAAACAAACTGACAGAGGAGACAGGGGAAGGCATGCTAATAAAGGAGGAGGTGAATGGTGATAGAGAGTCAGGGAAAGGTATGCATGCACCCCAGCCAAAAGCAGAGGGTGGAGTAGGAGAGGGGAGAGGTGAGTACTGGCCATAATAGGGCACCACAGCATGGACATGTCCACAGACTGGGTGACAGCAGTCCAAGGGAGCAAGCCAGACCAGAACCCCCCCCCCCACCCTTAAGGCTCTTCTTCTTACGGGTTAGTTGAAGGTGAAATCTGTAGAGTTAGGACATTGAAAGTATTTCCGAGTGGTTTCCTAGGATCTCTAATGTCTTATGGTCCATGCTTGTTCTGGTCCTGGTGAGTTCAGTAAGAGGAGTTGCCCAAGGGAGAAGCTTGGCCCAATCGTCTTGTCGGAAGGAAACAAAATGTCAGAGATAGTTCCCGAGTACCTGGTTCATCCTTTCCACCTGTCCGTTAGATTGAGGATGGTAGGACGAAGAAAAGTCCAGCTTCATTTGGAGACAGGAACAGACAGCTGGCCAAAACTTTGAGACAAACCAAACTCCATGGTTGGACACAATGTGAAGGGGTAGACCATGAAGACAAAAGATTTGTTGACAGAAATGAGATGCAAGCTGAGGAGCGGAGAGTAGACCTGGGAGGGGTATGAAGTGAGACATTTAAAAAAAACAAATCAGTAACTACCCAGATGACAGTACTGACAGCAGAAGAATCCAAGTCAGTAATAAAGTCCATGGCAATGTGCCTACAGGGCTTTTCAGGAATCAACAGAGGCAGTAGGAGGCCAGCAGGTCTTTGACGTTGAGCCTTATTACGGGCACAAGTAGGACAGGTGGACACAAAATCCTTGAAATCCTGGGAGAAGGTAGGCCACCAATAATTTTGTGCAATTAGTAAGAGGGTCTTTTGAATCCCAGGATGTCCAGCTAGCTTGGAAGTGTGCCCCCACTGAAGCATATGCTTCCTCGGAGCAGGGCGCACAAATGTCTTTCCAGGAGGTATTTGCCAAAGGGAGATGGGAGCCATGAAAATCAGGCGTTCAGGATGTATAATATGTCGTGGTTTTTAGTCTTGACCTGAAGGATCAGAGGAGTGTGAGAGAGCATCGGCTTTAATATTCTTCTCATCAGGCCGGAAATTTAGTAGGAATTTGAATCTGGAGAAAAAAAGAGACCAATGTGCTTGACAAACGTTAAAACGCTGTGCGGTTTGGAGATTAAGAAGGTTTTTGTGGTCTGTGTGGATATTCAGCGGATGTTGCTCCCCCTCAAGTAAATGGTGTCACTCTTCAAGCGCCAATTTTCTGGATAATAGCTTGTGATCTCCAATAGTGTAGTTTCTCTTGGCCGGGGAGAAAGTTCTGGAGAAGAAGCCGTAGGCGACAGACTTCCCCTAGTAGTTCCTTGAAAGAGTACAGCCCCAACTCGCTATGTGAAATCCAACTACATTGAAAAAAGAAGTCCACTCAGGGTCCAGACTGAAATAAGCTGAATCAGAAACAAATGCAGTTTTTAGAAAAATGAAAGAGCATCTTCCACTCATGCTTTCAGACTTTAGGTTTAAACAAACATACCAAAAGAGTCCGGTTGTGTCAGGTGCAACTTGACAAGAGTATGCACTGACAAAAGCACTGAACTAGGGCATTTCCTGCCCAAAACGCGTCTGCTGTGGCAGCGTGATTTTTTTGTATGTCGTTTTTGCTGATTTTAATATGAACAGAATAAGCGCATGTTTTTCCTATCCTCAATGAATTCGGGCTGAGTGCTTTTGTCATGCAAACTCTTGTCAATTTTGCACTGACACACCGACACGTTTGATGTTGTTACCGGCCCAGCACTGCGGAGAGCCGCAGGAACACAGAAGGACGCAATACAGGTGAAGCTTCTGGACAGCATTATAACGGCCGTAGGTGAGCTATTTTTTCCTTTTTTAACTTTAGGGAGTATACCCATGGTTAGGCCATGATAGGTGCCACTCAGGAAGAAGGAACTGACAAATAAAACAGCTGATAATAATTGGCAAATTCCAGGAAACATTGAACTGCCCAAAGACTTACAGGACAGGCCAATAAAGAATAAAAATAGTTTCGCTGGGTCCATTTGAAGATCTTTGTCAGAAACCATGAATCCGAGGAAAGGTAGGCTGGTCTGTTCAAACAGGCATTTCTCCAGTTTGGTGTAGAGATGATTGGCTCATAACCATTTAGAAAACAGCTGTAAGTGGTCACGATGAGACTTTAAATCCGAGGAAAAGATCAATGTCATCAAGATAGACCATGACACAGACATATAGGAGATCCTAGAAGATCTTGTTAACAAAATCTTGAAAGACTACCTGAGCGTAACAGAGACCAAAGGGCATCACCAGGCACTTGAAGTGCCCATCTCGGGTGTTAAAGATGGTCTTCTATTTGTCTCCTTCACAAATACGAATCAAATTATAATCAAGTTGTAGGTCAAGCTTGGTAAAGACTTTGGTCCCCCGAAGTAAATCACAGAGTTTGGAGGGGGCAGTGGGTACCTGTTCTTGACAGTAATTTTATTTTGGCCCTGGCAATCAATGCAAGGGCATTTCTACAAAGAAAAATCCAGCAGCAAGTAGGGAGGAAGATTTTTGGATAAAGTCCTTTTGCAGGTTTTCCTTCACGCCAACATAGCCTGAGTCTCTGACACTGACAGCGGGTAGAATCTTCCATAGGGAGGCATTATGCCCGGCAAAAGATCAATAGGGCAGTTATAGGGTCGGAAGGCTCTCCCCTTGTTTCCCACAGAAGACACCTGCAAAATCTTGGTACGGGACCAGTATACCTGGAAGAGGAGTCAGAAGCTTCGGTGGAGAAGTGAGTTGCATCAGACAGGGTGGCATGACTCAACAGGAGTGGCACTGCCTCCCCAGCCAGTGACTTCACTTGTTCTCAGTCAAGTACGGGACGTGAAGCTGCAACCATGGAAGACCCAGAAGAATTACTGAAGTGGAGCGAGATAGCACGTGGAACATAATCTTCTCCCTCTGAAATGCCCCAACCTGAGGAATCAGCGGTTTGGTTCGGTACCTTCCCATTGATGGAAGAGATGATCAGAGGCTTATCAAGACGAACAACATGTAGACGGTATCTGAACACCATAGACACATGTATGCAGAGGCGTAGCTAAAGACTCATGGGCCCGTGTGCAAATCTTCAGCTTGGGGCCCCCCTAACCCCAGACACTGTCTGTGGACCAATACTTTTCAACCACAGGATGCCGACTTGACGTGACCGATGTCTGCGGTGTAGCGCACTGTGGAAAGTTATTTGTATTTAAAGAGGTTGTCTAATAGAAGAAAATTAATTTCAAATGGGGCCAAAGAAGAACAAGTTATACAGTCAAAGTGTCTGTTCCCTCTTGTACAGCCCAAGTGTCTGTTCCCTCTCCCCCCTCCCAAAAAAATGGGAAAAAAATACAACTGTGTCTTTGTTTTATGGTTTAGTTGTTGTTGGAGTTTACACTGAACAGTTTAATTACTTATCTGTATTCTGTGGGTCAGTATGTATACAACGGCCACATTGTCAGCACATGTCACTACTATAAGGTGACTAAAACCACCATAATATTACTGAGCAAACTATTATAGCAAGACCAATATTACCAATAACAACAATATACGAGGACCAAATAATACCGCACATATCATTACCATATAGAAATCCCCCCCCCCCCCCCCCCCACTAACTGTATACTGAGCAAACCCTTATACCAATACCAATAACATCAAGTGACAAGCATCTATTATACCGGTACATCCATCATATCCCCACATATCACCACAATAAACGGTCCTGACTAAAACAATCTAAAGTTACCGAATGTAAAACCGTTACACTAAGACCAATATTACGCCATACAGTGACCAATATAGTGGTAGACATCATTGATACACGAGGCTCAGCAGACATATAATGGATTACCTGCAGTTATCATTTAGTGACACCCCAGGTGACATCAATCTTGCTTCATCCAGTCCAGACCGACATGAAAACTTCTCCCTTTGGGGGGGGCCGGGGGGGGGGGGCCACAACTCGTCCCTGCAGAATTTACCACACAAACATGTTAGACCCCAAACGGTGAACAAACGCCCAACCAACTCTAGGGCCCTCCTGTGTGCCACCACTAGGTAGGAACACATCCCATAGAATCGCCACCCCCACCCCCCCAAAAAAAAAAAATGCAGGCGCAGAGGTAAATGTTTTTTTAAAGTTTAAAGCCCAAAAAAATTAGTCAGAAAAGTGGCAAAAATTTTCCTATTCAGTGGGTTTAAAGCCCCCCCTTTTCGTATAGCTTTTCCCAATAGGTAACTATGTAGTGCCCACAATAGGTAGTTGAAGTGAACTCTATACTGAAGGGTGACTTTACCTACTTCTGCCTTCAAATCTGACTAATTTTTATTTTTAAAACCTACCAAAAAAGGGTGTTTGGGTTTAAAAAAATTTTGGTTCGTAGTAGGTTTTAAAAAGGCTCCCCAAACTAAATAGGTAAATGGGCCCCGTAGGTATGTTTTTAAAGGGGCCCCCAAATTTTTTTTAGGTACTTTGGGGGTACTCCAGTAAATGGGGTAGGTATTAGGACCCCCCGTATTTTTTTTAAGTTTTTTAAGGCCCCCCATAGGTAAGTATGGGATGGGGCCCCCCTTTTGGGTAAATATATACTGCCCCCAGTTTTAAATTTTAAGGGTATACGGGGTTTTCCCCCCCCATTTGGTTAGAGGTGTTTAGGGCCCCCCGTGGTTGGGTTTTAGTTTGGATATGGGCCCCTCAGTGTTAGGTAGTTGTATATGGGGGCCCCCGGGGGTATTTGGCTAGATATTTTTGGGGCCCCCCAGAAAGTTAGGAGGTATTTTTTGGGCCCCACCCATTTTAGGGATATTTTTATGGCCCCGCAGTAAGGGTAGATATTTATAGGCCCCCCCCCCCCCAATTTAAAAAAAAAATAAATAAATAATAATATCCCCTTTCTTTTTCCCGCGGGAAAAACTTAAATTTGCAGCGTGGTTTTACCCCATTTTTCGGATTTTTTTTTTTTTTTTTTGGGATGCCCTAAGCTAAAGATAGGCTTGGGGGTTTATTTAGGCAGCGGGCGTTTGGATGTAAATTACATAAATAAATGCTCCCTCGGAAAGGACCCCATTGGTAAGAAAGTTATACAGGCCCCCCCGCCCCGGGTAGTAAAAAGGAAAACAAAAATGTCTTTTGTCATTCACATTGCCCCCGGTGAAGGGTCGTAAACCAAAAATATGTGCCTGCGATAGATTATTTGAAGCTTTGTGGTCTAAAATTAAAGCCAAAAGGGTTTGTGGGGGGCGTGAAAAAACTACTTCATCCCGCCACCCCGCTCTTCTTTGTCCACATGGAGTGCAGGGGGGCAGGGAGGATGGTTTCCCTGCCCACTGTAATATTAATTTTCCGCGGAAACATACGTTTTGACACCCAAGGTGTTACAGTCTACATTTTGGGGAAGGCTTTTTTGTGTGTGGGGCCCATTTGGCAATTTTGCTGGTAGGGGCAGACCTAGCAACCCCACTAGGGGCCACATTTTTTTAAAAAGGGCCCTAAAAAACTACCCATCAGAGCTAGTTTCCGATTGGATTTTCCCCGGGCCAGAGCGTCCCCCCCTTAGGGTTGTAGATTCACGGATGATGCAAAAACGTCTGAGCCACTCACCCCCTTTATTCTACACTATCCATGCTGTGTAAAAGTAACATTTGTAATTGTATGTCAGCATTATTTGCCCCCCCTGTAGAGTATTTAAGGCAGTTTTTATTTTTCCCATGCTTTGCCAAATTTTTGGTTTTGGGGAAAAGTACTGTGGTTTGCTCACATTAAAATAGGTTGTATGTCTTTGGGTGGTCAGTGTGAAATCTGCGCTGAGTTTCTGGAAAGGGTTTGCTATGAATTATTACAATATGAAAATCGTACCTGCAATATAAATATATATATATAAATGAATAAATGGGCACATATTGTATCCCTGCCCTTCTGGTCATGTTATTTGCCCGTTTTTTTCTGAAAATATTTAGAAAATTTCGGAAGGAACCAGACGTGAGGTGTGTGATGTGAAATTTGTTGCAGGGTTATTTTTTTCAGTGACGCAGTGAGGAGTTGTATTTTGGGGGGGCATAGTTTAAGTTGACATATAAATTACTACGGAATTTATTTGAAAGAAATTGCAGCGTGAACATAAAATTGTGTTTTTATACATTTGTTTTTTGAATTATTTTTTTTACGCATTCAATCCACACAAAAAAAACCTGTTGATTAATTTGCAGTTTTTCGTTGTGTAAAATACCTTTTTTTAACTTTTATTTTTATTGTGCTTTCAGATTAATAGGTAAAACAAAAAATACCCCAACATGGGGGAGCAACAAGGGAGATCGGAGTGGAGTGGGGGGGGGGATAGGGGGGGAAAAGGGTGGAAATGAGGGAGAATGAAATGCACTTAAGTCTGTAAATTGTGTCTGTAAAATGCATGCCTCCCGGAAAAAAATTATAGAAAAAAGAGAGAGTTCGAACTGTTCAAAACTAATTTTTGACATTGTTTAAAAGGTCAGACATAAGGCGTAAGGGAGGAATTTAAGGGAGCCTTTTCTTGGTTAAATATACTCAGATATGTGCTGGAAAACCGGAGGGTTGGTAGTACCCTTTTGTGAGGGAGGGGGGGGTTTTTTGGGGGGGGGGGCCTTTTTCTTTTTTTTTTTTTTTTTTCTTCCAGGGGTTTTTTTTATTTTTATTTAAACCCAAAGGGGGAACTATTTTTTTGTTTTTTTTTCACCCGTAATGTATTAAATATTTTTGTATTAAAAATTTTTTTACACTATGTGCAGTATAAACAGGGGCTCCCGGGACAAACCAGTGTGCCCTGACAGCAGTTTATATGCAGACAGCCTGGGGGGTGCTCTGATTTTCCAGGGGATGACTAAAAGACATTCCTGGGTCCATTGCGCAGGGAAACCGGTGTGGATGGAGCAGGGAAGCCTCTCTGATTATTAAAGGGTTAAATGGGGAGGGAGGGAGGGATCAGAGGCTTCTTCTAGGATTAGAGACTGTTCTAGGAAACGGGTTAAAAAGCAGCTCCTTCCTAGCCCCAGTTTTCGGCTGGGAGACAAAAACCCTCTATCCTGAAAATTTTTGACTTGCTGCAAACACGTGACATGCACCACTCAATTTCAGAAGTCGGTCTGCAAAAATCTACACTGGGACAATTGTTTGGGACCTTCCTTAAAGGGAAAAAAAACCCCAATGGGACTTAAAAACAAGCAAAAGTTAATAAATTTATATTTGCTGAAAATCAACTAATCAAAATCAGACATTGCTTTTGAATTGTGGTTTAACAGAAAAATTGTAAAAAACAAACTAATGAAACTGGGCTGGACAAAAATGATGGCAGCCTTAAAAGGTCTTGTCTTACTACAAAGACTAGCTTTCACCATGTAGGGCCAGGTAACTGAAGACTTTTTACAAATACAGTTACATAGTTTGTGAGGCCAGAAAAGAAAGACATCCATCCAATTCAGCCTATTGCGCTGAAGTGTTGATCCAGAGGAAGGCAAAAAAAAAAAAAAAACCCATGAGGAAGAAGCCAAATATCCTCATTTTAGGGAAAAAATTCCTTTCTGACTCCAATCTGGAAATCAGAATAAATCCCTGGATCAGCGACCCCTCTCCATAATCCGAGTCACTATAACTTTTTATATTATTACGCTCCAGAAATTTATCCAGACCCTTTTTGAACTCTGTTAGTGAATTCACCATGACAAGTTCCTCTGGCAGAGAGTTCCACAGTCTCACTGCTCTTACAGTAAAGAATCCCTTTCATGTAGAAACGTTCTTTCCTCTTGGCATAGAGGACGCCCCTTTGTTCTGGATACAGTCCTGGGTATAAATAGATCTTGGGAGATCTCTATATTGACTCTCGATATATTTAACCCCTTCACGATCTTGGAGGTATACATGTGTCCTGAGGAACACACGAACTCTAAGGGCTTGTTCACACTACGTTTTTCAGATCCGTTTTTTTATCCATTTTTCTGACCCAAAACTGACCCAAAAACGTATCTAACAATGTGCAGTGCGATTTACATTGATTTCAATGTAAAACAAGCATCTCTGTTCAGACGAGTGATCACTGCTGTGTGTTTACTTGCTTCTTTTCAATGCGTTTTTCGGATCCTTTTTTAAGAATTGACATGTAATTTTGTTTTACGGATCCAAAAACGCAACATACATTTGTTTTACGCATCTGAAAAACGCATTGGCTTTAAATTTGTAGTGTAATACACTAATCGGCCGCTAGAGTTCATTTGATTTTGAAAATGTTTAAAATTTACTAACCTGGAGGGGGAAAGTTTTTTTAGGTGAAATGTAAGGGGAAAACCCAAAAAAGAGGGAGCTTTAAATTATTTTCATGTGTTTATTTTAATAAATTTACTTTTTTTAAAATGTTTTTTTTGAATGGGTGTTTATAGAATTTTAGAAGTTTTAATAATTAGGGTTTTTTTAAAAAAGTTTTAGATAAAAAAGTTTATTTAGAATGTTTTAATGGGGTTTTTGTATTATTTTCTTTATACTAAAAAAAAAAATCAACATTCTTTTAATTAAAATATTTTTTTTTAAATAATTTAAAAACAATTATTTAAAAAATTCTTAATTTCTATTTAAAAACCCAAATTTTATACTAAAAAAACAGTTTTTTTTAACTTTAAAAAAAAAAAAAAAAAAATTTTTAAAAGTGATTTTTTAAGATTAAAAAAACCCTGTAAAATAATGGAAGCCCCTCTATTGGATTTCCCCTTACATTAAACCAAGCCACTTTTTCCCCTCTAGGTTAAAAGTTTTAAATGTTCTTCTTTATCAAATAAAAACCAATTTAGGGATATTACATTAAAAATTCTACCTTTTTAAACTACAAACTCTGTGGATGTTATCATTTGTGAATAGTCTCAATAGTCTCTGTGTTTCTGTCAGCGCCAGAGCCACACAATCGTGCGATTGCTCTGTCCTAAGTGACAGCCTGGAAGGCATAAAATACCTTCCCGGGCTGGCTGTGAAGGACCCTGGGCCCGGCCCATTGGGGCCCCGTAAAAAAAAAAAAGAGGAAAAATTTAAAAAACCCCGTAAAATACAAAACGAAAAAAAAAATTAAAAAAAAACTACACCGGCCCCTTTTTTTGCCCACAAAAGATCCCAAAAAAAAATAAAATTCCCCTAAATTTTGGTTTTTGCCGCTTTTGTAACGGGAAAAACCCTATAAATCTGGATGTTTTTTGACCCACAGGGGAAGTGTAAAGGAAAAAAAATTTAAAAAACAGAATTTTCAATTTTTGATCATCCCGCAGCACATAAAATGGAATTAAAAAACGATCAAAAAATCATATAACGCCAAAGGGTTTTACCAAATTAAAAAAATCAATTAAACCTGCAAAAAAAAAATTTTTCACAGTCTGTATAAAGAAGAATTTAAAAAAGTTATGGCTATCAGAAGACAGTGATGCATAAATAGTGTTTTACCCCAATAAAAAACCTTTTTTTTTTTAAAAGTTTTAATCGTATTACCCCAGCATAAAACTAAAATTATTTGGTTTCTGCAAGGGGGGGGGCACTGTTAAAAATAAAAAAAAAAATCGTTCTAGGATTGCGTATTTTTCTTCAACCTGCCTTCCAAAATTGGATTTAAAAAAACCCATCAAAAAAAACCTGCCCCCAAAAAATTTTACAATAAAAATGTCAATATCCGCAAAAAAAAAAAGCCCCTAAGCTGGCACAGAAAAATAAAAAAATTATGGCTTAGACTATATCAATGAAAAAAATGTGTTTTCCCGGTTTGAAAAAAGTGTTTTTATTGTATGAAAGCGTAAAAATAAAAAAAAACAAATTGGGATCACTGTAATCATATCGACCCGATGGTAAAACTGCAGTCATTTTTTAACCCCCACGGACCGCGGGAAAAAATAAAAAAAAAAAAACACCACCAGGGTTGCTGTATTTTGTTTTAAAAGCCCACAAAAACCCTTAAAAAGGGGGAAAAGGCATATTGCCCCCGTAATGGTACCAATAAAAACATCAGTCCATTCCGCAAAAAACAAGCCCTTACACATCTTCGCATACAGCAAAATAAAAAAGTTATGGGGTCAGAATAGGGGAAAATAAAAAAATTTTTTTTTTTAGTCATTTTTCATTATGTAAAAGTAATAAAGCATAAAAAACTATATAAAATTTATATTATTGTAATAGTAGCGACCACATAGTAAAGTTAATCAGTCATTTACACTGCACGGCGAATGCTGTAAAATTGAAACCCAAAAAAACAATGGCGGAACTGCTTTTTTTTCCCCCTATTTTCATGGCCCAATGCTAAAAAAAACTATGGAACACCTGTGCGCCCAAAATACACAATACACCCCTAGACGAGATCCCTGAGGGGTGTTGAATCCAAAATGTCGAAACTTTTGGAAGATTTTCCTGTTCTGGTATTTTGGGTAATTTGTAAATCGACTTGGACCCAAAAATTTTGCTTTTTTAGAGCCAAATACGCTGCCTCCTTGTACGCCCTGCCAGCGCCCAAACAGCAGTTCCCCCCCCCAATTGGGGTTTGAGAATTGGAAAAAATTGTGTAACAAATTTTTGGGTGCTTTTTTTCCGGATCTTGAAAAAATGAAAATTTTAAGATAAAATTGAGATTGTTGGAAAAAATTTATTTTTGTGAAACACCTTTTGGGGGCGAATTTCTCCCTGCACCCCGGGTTTTTCCCCTTAAATGGTGTAATTTCCAATATAGGGTCTTTTTAGGGGGTTTATTAAGTTTTAGCACCTTAGGGTTCCGCCAAAACCGAAAAGGCCCCAAAAAAAAATGTAATGAAAATGAGACCCCGAGTTGGTTTATGCTCCTCCTATTTGGGGTTGTGATTGAGCCAAATAATGGGCTAGGCCTTTAGTGTTTTATAGGTAATAGCCCCCTAGTGGAGGAGATATAGGGCTTTTATTAGGAGGTATATTGTTCTGCCGTAGGTAGGCAGTTTGGGGTTTTGGAACTTGGTAGGGTACGGTTTTTCCTTTTCGTAGGTAGGAGGCATGTGTAAAAAGTTTGGTTGGGTTCATTGGAAAGGGTTTATGGGTTGCATGGTGGTGGTCTTTTTAGGTTTGTGGGTTTAATTTTTTCCCGTTTTTGGGGTTTTTTCCATTTTCCACTTAACCCACTAATCGGGTGGCCCCCCAACCAAAGAGAAAGCCTTTATAAAGAAATAACTCGATCCCATAGGATGTGGTGTTAATTTTAGGAGTGTCCTCATGGTGTGAACCTATTGGGTCACCAATTTATAAGCGACGTCTGACTGAATTAAGGAAGAAATCTGATGTTTGTGACATACCCAGAAAGAGTGCTATCCAGAAAAAAGGGGCCCAAAAATGAAAAAAGAGGGGAAACTTTTAACCCTTCAACAAAGGCAAAACTTAATGTCCCCCCC